>BOPN01002801.1:47500-52500 GCA_017312705.2 Penaeus japonicus | reverse complement strand
GAAAAATAAAGTTCTTTCTTCCATTCTGTGGGATGATCATGGAGATTAATAAATTCTAGCTGCTCTTGTTTTTAGTAAAATATATCAGCTTTTTTATGGTATCCTCTGATCTGATCTCGCTGCTATTGCATTTACTGTGAAGCATTTCAAATGACTACTGCTAACTTCATGATAATAATTTTCTGTCTCTCTTTATCCCTTACAGGTATGGCCTTGTAACTCAGATGGCAGTTGCTCTCATTCAGGTTAACCCTCTCTGGACGGGTGGTACACTACGGTACCGCGCATTCTAGGCCCGTTCGCTGGGTGACGCCATACGGCGTCGTTTATTTAACTGATTTAGGCCTATGCGTTCGAGAGCCCCGGCATTGTAACATGCAAGGGTGGAATGCCCCCGTCGTGAGTGAGTTAATTATAGAATACAATAATCTAATAAGCTTGATCCATCAGCTTTTAGCTACTGTGTATATATATATATCGTGATACAGTCCCTGAAACTATAACTGATTTATGTAATTCATTTGAATGAACTTCACTGTAAATAAGTATTAGTAATACTAATGTAACCAAATCAGTTCACCAGAAAGCTTGTTCAGTTAAGAAGGACTTTAACTTGCAAAAAGACAGGAATCCAAATGATAAAAAATACAATTTCTCTCAAAGACTCTACAACATTACAACGGATGAACTGATAATGGTTTCAGAAGTACATGTGTCTTAGCTGAATGCTTGAAATCCAATGTTCTGAAGTCAATTCGGTGCGAGAGAATTCTGTTGGAAGGCAACATGAGGGTAAACAGTTGGCCATATAAGTATTTGGTAGTTGATGAAGCCAACAGCATGGCAGCGAGCAAATGCAGGATGGCATCAGAATGGGTAAATTACCCTGTCACGTGAGACATGCAAGGTCAAGGGCCTAACAGACCATATAATGCAGACCTACAATCTTGGTAACTATCGATGGGAAAAAAATCCTAGATTTGAACTTCCACTAAACAATCTCCCATGATGTTATCTCATGTATGAAGAGGATCCTTGTCAATGGAACATTAACCCATTCTTGCCGGATGACGTGCTGACACGTTTAGTGTTTTTTGCGTCAGACGCCAGTGATGAGATATCTGGGCAAGGCCGGGGCTTGGGGTGAGCGAGCAGGCAGCCCAGGCTCGCGGCTTGTGCGCCCGGGAATCTCGAGGCGTTAGGCTTATGCGTTCGAAAACCCCGGTATTACGACCATTCAGAGCCGGAATCGCCCCGGCGTGAATGGGTTAAAAGATGTTTTTTTCTAACAAACACTAGGCAGATTACTAAGCTTTAGATCTAGGCTAAAATCAGTTTTTACAATGCATGAGCAGAGAAAAAGGCTTCTCGATATGGGACACAACATCTCTTTGTTCAAGTTGTGCGGTCATTGGGAAAAACACACAAAGATTTGACCTGATGTGAGTAGACCAGCTAATAAGTAACTTGGTGAAACATAGGTGAAATGTCTCCATGAAATGTGATTTATATAAAATTATCTGCTTTTGTATATGATTTATGTAACTGCTACCATGCTTGCTTAAACCTGTGTTTGCATTAATGACCATAAATGAAAATTCAAATTATTGCTGGTATTTCCTGTACAAGTTTAGCTGATTATACAAACTTTAATCTGTTCATTCAGTTATGAATTTTCTTAGATCTAAAAGTCCTTATTAACATTTTATCTCTCTTAGTCATATTCTTTATATTGGACAAGACTTTTTTAATGATGAAAACAATTTGTATAATGAATACAGTAAATACAGTAAATACAGTAATACAGTAAACATGCTACAATATCTATAAGAATAATGTGACTTTAAAACTAATAATGTAAAAAATAAATAATTCCCTAGAACTATGAGTGAAAATTTGCAAAAATATTATCCAAACATGCTCTATCCATCATCATCAAAAGCAAATGAAGATGTAACAAGCTTTGATCTCAAGAGGGGCATCTTCTCTTCCTTCCCTCGGCACTAGACGTTTCTCTGGCAACGGCACTATTTGGCGGCCGGTGGTTCCTTCCTCACCGGTAATACTATCCACTAAATATGTGTGGACCAGACATATCAAGTTTTCCTAATTACTGCTTATTTATCAGGCTTCTTTCCCCTAAGATTTTTACTCTCAACTGAGTGACGAGTCAAATTAACCCAAAGATAAAGGGCACACTTTTATTAAAGCTCTCTGCTTGATTAATCACAAAAAGCTAGCAGACAAACAGTGTAAATTCTTTTGGAAGATAAAACAAACACTGAAACAGAGCATTTTCACAGAAGAACATTGAACAGGTGGCATCACAAGGGGTGTGTGGTGCATAGTTCACTCTGATTCACAATTGCACACTTTAGTATCAGCAAAGTGGGTAAGTGGAAGCACCTTTGGCTGGTGGAGCAGGGTCACCAGGGAAACAATCTAGGCCAGTGCAGGAAGGACAAATGGTGGAAATAAACAGACATAAAAAAAAACTATTTGAAAAAAAAAAATAAAAAAAATAAATAAATATATAAAGTAAATGGAGGAAAAATTCTCTCACTTCTGCATTCCCAAAGTACTGTTTCATCATTCATGATGTGTTTGTCCACAAGTGTCCACAAAATGTTTAAAAAATATAAATATGGAGTTTTCAACCAAATGTTGCAATCTTTGTGAGAGATACTGCAACTATGTGCAGCGGCCATGACCTTGCATGTGGAGGGCAGGCAGGGCTGGGAGGCACACCCACCCACTGAGATCACTTACCTGCTCTCTTGTGGATGCTGCCTCCTGCTCCAGCTGTCTCCTTCGCTCCTCCTCCTCCTCCGCTTGCTGCTGCTTAAGTGCTGCCTCCCTGGTGCATGTCAGAGAAAATCACATGTCAGTCTGTCTCCAATACAAAGGCAAGGCTCTGCTCTTCATAAAATCTTTATCTGGGATATTCCACCCTAACAAATTAGGTAAGAATCAACCCATGGGAAGGAGATAACACGTGCCAGCAGTGAGATATTTTGCTGAGGGCCAGCTGACGGGCACATGCCAATGCGGGTAAGTCTTTATCCTTCACATTCTAGTGTTTTCTAATATCAACATTCCTAGTACCAGCAAGAAAGTAAGCCTTAACGAGCACATAGCTGAGCACTAGCTTCAGAGAGCATTGACAAACATGAAGATATGACCTCTCACTCTAAAGTATATGAGGTATAGGCAGAATGAGAAGAAGGTGAACCAGACTACATGGAGCATCTGCAGTGTGCCTCTATGCTAGTATGGCTACAATGTACTCTGGTACTCACAGGCATAAGCATAGGTCACCTTCCTCTTCATGTTTTTTTTCTTTAGGTGATGGTTATTTCTCTTAAATTTATTAACAAAAGAAACCAAAATTTGAGAAGAATAAAGTTGCTTTTGTCCTTCAATATGACTGTAATACTTCAGTCAGACTGGGTGCAAAGAACAAACTGAGCTAATATGGACTTAAATTTTAGTAAGTTAGTAAGTTTAGTAAATATTGACCAAGCTTGCCAGATGGTACATATAAGTCTCATAAGAGTCTAAAATATAAGATAAGAAAAAAAAAGAATGAGAGTGAATGAAAGGCCTTGACATGCCACCCCCTCGCTCTGAAATAAGACCCATCAGTAGTGCTGTACATCAGCCCCAGTGACTCATTCGTGGCCAAAACAAGCAAAAATATTCACTTAATCAATCTAAAAATCCCAAAACAATACACTGCTTTCATAATCAGATCATTTGGCAGCAGGATCTGACTCTATCCTATAATGCTCTATATGATACCAGACAATCATTTCATATACACAAACTAACATCTGCATTACCAGTGTAGTAAAATTAATTAGCTCTAAAAGAATTAACATACCTCTTTTCCAGCTCTGCAATTCTTGCCATCTCCTGCTGTTCCTGCTGCTGAAGTCTCAGCTGCTCGTCCTCCCTCTGCTTGTTCATTGCTGCTTCCAACTGCTTCTGCTTGACCTGCTCCCTCACATAATCCTCATCTGCGTGCTTTTTCCGAAGCTTCTCCTCCTCCTCCTGCTGTTCCTGCATCACCCTCATCTTTTCCTGCTGAATGAAGGCTGTGTCTCCCTCATATCGCTTCTTCTTCTCGTCCTCCATTTGCTTCTTTCTCTCCTCTTCTTGGTTAGCAGCGAGGTTCTCAAAGCGCGCTCTCAGGTTGGAAGCCTTCTCTGAAGCTAAAAAAGTAATGAATAAAATTAAGAAAGACATGAGCAACAATTTTCCATTCACTTGAGTTTTTTCTCAAGGTATAAAAAAATAATAATAATAGAAAAAAAAAAAAAAAACAATATCAACAGAGTTTTCACATCCAAAACAACATGGAAGCACTACCTTGGACATCTGGCTTAGTCTTCTGGTAGTTGGTTCCCACACCGTCTTGCTTCTCCTCAAACTTATGGGCTGATTTGTCCATGCGGTCCGACTGAACCCCAAACTTACCTCCAAAGCCCTGCAAATACACAAAGCATATATGATGAATAACAAACACTTTCATTCACAAAGAAAATATACATATCCTTTAATGATTTTAATTTTGTCTCAATTAAAACAAAGTTTCATATTATTTTTATGAAATGCTTTACTATCTGCCTTATTTCTTTGATTAAAATAACACAGCCTCTGTCACTCCTTTTTAATATCATTTACATCAAATGTATTACAAGAATAAGCAGACAAAATCTTTCAGCTGTCACTAATAGATTTAGAGAATGTTTTTGCTTTTAATAGTATATCAAACATCAACATTTCTAGCATAAGCATTATATTTCCAATTTCTATATTACTTACATCACAACATATCAGTCAAGCCTTTATACATAAAAAAATGCAACCAAAACCAGGCATGAAATTTCAATAGAATAGAATTTTATCTGTTTTGTTCTTCAATCATTTCTTTAATTTCAGAAATATAGTATAACAACATTTTCTCAAAGTATGTCATATACAGCCATATCTAAGGA
>BOPN01002801.1:37500-42500 GCA_017312705.2 Penaeus japonicus | reverse complement strand
TTTATCATAGATAATTTCAGATACTACTATTAAGCCCTCAATCATATTGCCCTTAAAAATATGAATATCAATTTCTTTTATGCAGAAGTAGGACTGAAAATACCTCTTGTAATAGAACCAGTCATGTTTTGAAATTGATCAGCTATTAACTATGCAAGGTACATTTAGTGTAAGTCCTAAATATTTTAGTAGTGATAGAATTTTAGAATCACCGTCACTGAGCTATTAGTGATGGGATTCACAAATACACCCACTACTATTAAACAAAATATATAAAGATCTGCCAATAAATAAAGATCTGATGGCAAAAAACGCATCAGGAGTCAAGAGACCGTACTTCCCCCCCAAAGGGATTGGAACGTAATATGCAAGAAGCAGGCGCACCCTTCTGGCTTTCATGTTTTTCCATTTTCTCTATATGGTCCCAACCTGCAGCAGACTTATCTTGCCTGTCCTTCTGCACTCCAAACTTTCCGCCAAAACCTTTAGAATAGTCTGTGTGCAGCATGTAAAAAGATCAGAAAACAGTTACACTAAGCTAAACAACAACTAAAATATTCTTGTATAGCATATATACTCCAGCTCAGGAGAATTCAAAACCCCACTGAGAAGGAAATTCATGCATCAATAAGTTTTCCAATGACTGATCATTTCCTGACATCCATAAATCGGGTTAAACTCTTTACTGACTGTATTAATCAAGTAATGTTGTCAGCCATAATTCAAAATAGAAAGAAAGAAAACAAAAACCTAAATCACACTTCCTTAAATGTATGGCTATCACTATAAAAGAACCTCAAAGTGATAATAATGGTAGCAATTTAAAACAGATAACTGCACACCTTTTTGACTCTCATGTTTCTCAACCTTTTCAATGTGGTCCCATCCTGCAGCAGATTTGTCCTGCCGGTCAGACTGCACACCAAACTTGCCACCAAAACCCTTGGAGTAATCTGTGTCAGGCAGAAGATTGGCTGTAGCACACTGGGTGACAGAAGCATGGGAAGACAAAACAAAAAGCAGGCAAAAACATTTGGGTTAAACACTTGCTGGCAACTAAAACTATTGCAACCCTTTTTATATTTTGACTTTTTACTGTTATGAGGGCTTAAAGATATTTCTTTATAACATCACTACTTAGATGAACCAGTTGCAGATGGATGTCAACACTGTAATAAAAGTCGTCAAGTTTAGGTCCTGACGAGCAGCTGATATTTTTGTTGTGAGCTAGATAATAATCATCAAGATGTACTTGACAATAGGGAAGATTGTTGCACTGTATTCCTTTGTCCCTCTATCATAATAATTATAGCTATCATATCAATTACTAATAAGGTTTAGCTATACCTCTCCTGTGTTCTGGCTTCATCATCTATATCCTCTGATCTGACAAGAGTTACATGGACAAGCACATGCTGAAGAGTAGGGATTGTTGTCTCCTAAGCAGTAGCAATAATGACAGCAGCTCTGACTCCAAGCTAGACTTTGTTTCAGAGCAGGAAACATCCATCAACTCAGATAAGCCACTCTCAACCTGTGAGTCAAGGGCCTGAGAACAGTCCAACTCTGGACAGCCTGGGTTCTTACTGCAAAACACGGATAAAGTCCCGCGAAACTTTGTTTCAGCTCTTCCTAGTCAACTTGGATGGAGAGGCAATGCCCTTCGAAATTTATTTCAAGTTAATTATGCCTTAACTTATGGATCAAGCACTTCATCTTCTTTTGGTCGCACTCTCTCCTAACACCAGCAGGAAAGACAGCCTTCAAGGGCATCCAACCACAGTCAGATATATTTATTCCACTATATACCTATGGAAAAAATTAACTGTTTTTTGTCCTTCCATAAATGTATAATGCTTCTATCAAACTTGGTGTGAAAAACATAATGAACTGATATGGACTCTTTGCTACAACCTCAGTCTATTGCAATATTGATAAAGCCTGTCATATGATCAATACATCATAATATGGTAAAACGCATAAACAAAAAAGGCTACCACAATAACAGTTCTGATATCATACTGAATAAATAAAGGTGACAAAGAAAGACTAAAATGAAACCTGTCTAGAGTGCCACACAGCTGGCACTTGCGCCCTTACATGTGACCACGCCTGCAAATCTATTACCCATCTACAACAGGTTAAAATATAGCTATTAGTATTCTTCTCCTGCAAGACTACAAAGTCCATTATTTTATACCTTCCTCTTGAAGTTATGAAAAATTTGCATATAATATAAAGGGTTGCATTAGCTTGATGTTGTCAAAAATACATGAAAAACAAAACATATTCAGATGCACATTCCAACATCCACGGCTTACCTGACTTCGGCTGCTATGGCTTCAGTGAAAAGTTTACAGACTTTTTCCTAAGTCACAGTTTATATAATTAATGCAAATGAATAATATGACTTTTTTCTACCAATGTGTCTATAGTATTCTTCAATGGTATCTAATTTGAAAATGACAGAGTAAAGTAAACATGATTAAACATGTCAAGTTTTTTGCACATTATAAGGCAATGATTCTATGACATCTTTAAGGATCCATTCACTCAAAATAAGAATCTAAATGCAATACACAAATATCTAAAAAATGTACCCTTCTTCAGGTCTAAGGAGTAGATTATGTCAAAAAATGCAATATGGATAAACAGGCAAATGCATACCTATACATATCTGATACATATATATACATATACATATACATATATATATACATAAATATATATACATGTACATATATAAACATACATATACATAAAGATACATACATACATACATATATATATATATATATATAATATATATATATATATATATATATATATATATATATATATATATATATATATATATATATATATATATATATATATATATATATATATATATATATATATATATATACATATATATACACACATATATATACACATATATATATATATATATATATATATATATATATATATATATATATATATATATATATATATATATATATATATATATATATATATATATATATATACACATATATACATATATATATATATATATATATATATATATATATATATATATATATATATATATATATATATATATATATATATACATATACATATATATATATATATATATATATATATATATATATATATATATATATATATATATATATATATATATACACATACATATATACATATACATATATACATATACATATATATACATATACATATATACATATACATATATATACATATACATATATATATACATATATATATACATATACATATATATATATATATATACATATATATATATATATATATATACATATATATATATATATATGTATATATATATATATATATGTGTGTGTGTATATATATATATATATATATATATATATATATATATATATATACACACACACATGTTATGTGTGCTTGCACCTTTACACATGACTATCAGTCCAACCTTTCTGACTCTCGTGTTGGTCCACTTTTTCAATATGGTCCCATCCAGCCGCCGATCTGTCTTGTCTGTCCTTCTCTACACCAAACTTGCCTCCAAAACCCTTAGAGTAGTCTAGGTGTAGAAAGCGTGTTCAAAAGAGCAGTGGGAAGAGAAAGCCACACGTTACAAGGAGATTGTTAATACTGTCACTCACATCTTGGTTTTAGAACTATGCTTTTGGATACGTTTCCACTACAATCACTTTTTGAATTCTCCCTCTCTAACAGTTAAGTTTTTTTTTAAATTATGCTATGAGGCTGATAAATGCCAAGATCGTCTAAAACAGGCTGATAATGTTATTCAATACATCTACAATAACAACTGTTATAAAGCCATAGAAGCCAATGAATTAGTAACCTATCTCTTATGACTGATTGCATAAAAACACAAATATGAGTGGATCATTAGGTAATCATAAGGACACTGTCTGTGGCAGGGGGTTCTTGTGGGATTGAAATCAAATTACCGTTTACTTTAATTTTTCTCAAGACAGCTATTTCATAGATGCATAAATAACATCTGCTAAACTGTAGACAGTGTCCTTTATTGATGAAAATATATGTAAGACAAAATAAAAAATAAAAATAAAATAAATAAATGAATCAAAAAGGATAGCAATCCATATCCTACATCAGCATAGAGAATTCATAGATGAAAGAGTCACTAATTTATGGGAGTTACTGAATAAGATCTACAATTTCACACCAAAACAAGTTTACATTCATCAAGACCTTAGAATCTGCACAGAAGAATTCTTCTCAAGCACCTTTCCTCAGAAGATGTTAATCAGTACAGGCATTGAATGACTCAAGCTCTTTGCTGTGTTAGTTAAAGAAGACAATCTTGCTCATGCACTTCGTTGAAAAGCAAAATGAGTAGGAAGCTCTTCATTAGCAGTCACATCTATTCTAGCTTTGCACCAGTACTGGAATATTGTGCTGAAGGAGGAAGAGGACATGTAGGAACAAGAAGCTCAGGAGTAGTAGGGTGAAGAGGAGGAAGAGGAGGAGGAGGTAGACAATGAGGGAAAAGGGGGAAAAGAATGAGAGACAAAGAGGGAGGGAGGGGGAAGAAGATGAGGAGAGATGGAAAGTGAGGGAGGAGGATGAGGAGGTGGAAGGAGAAGAGAAGTGTCTGGTAGGGAGGTTACAAGCAAACTGAATACCAGTGTCCCACTACTATTCCTCTTCTAGTGTGATGTATATGAAACCAAATGAATGAATTAAGGATGGTGACCCCTTTCCTTGGCATTTCAGCGACTACCTTTTTCAAGGATCAAAGTTCTCAATCAAGGCATGTCTCTAAAATGCATATTTCATGTTTCATATCAAACTTGAAATAAAAATAAACAAATAAGCTATATTTAACAAAAATGATAAATAAAATAATAACTAAAGTCTATTTTTTTTTTTTCTTAATCTATCAGACAATAGATTCTTGGTAGATCTTTTCAACAAAAGAATTATTT
>BOPN01002801.1:12500-20000 GCA_017312705.2 Penaeus japonicus | reverse complement strand
CGTCTACGAGAGGGAGGGAGAGAGAGAGAGAGAGAGAGAGAGAGAGAGAGAGAGAGAGAGAGAGAGAGAGAGGGAGAGAGAGAAGAGAGAGAGAGAGAGAGAGAGAAGAGAGAGAGAGAGAGAGAGAGAGAGAGAGAGAGAGAGAGAGAGAGAGAGAGAGAGAGAGAGAGAGAGAGAGAGAGAGAGAGAGAGAGGGGGAGAGAGAGAGAGAGAGAGAGAGAGAGAGAGAGAGAGAGAGAGAGAGAGAGAGAGAGAGAGAGAGAGAGAGAGAGAGAGAGAGAGAGAGAGAGAGAGAGAGAGAGAGAGAGAGAGAGGGAGAGAGAGAGAGAGAGAGAAAGAGAGAGAGAGAGAGAGAGAGAGAGAGAGAGAGAGAGAGAGAGAGAGAGAGAGAGAGAGAGAGAGAGAGAGAGAGAGAGAGAGAGAGAGAGAGAGAGAGAGAGGGAGAGAGAGAGAGAGGGGGGGGAAGAGATAACATTCATACAGGAAAATGAAATGAAGGAGACTGTAATTGATACCATTTTATTTGGTTAATTTACAAAAATATAAATAAATTACTCCACATATATACAATAACTCTTTTCCTAAAGTCAATATCACACACTGCCTGAGTAGTGGACACCTGAATCAGGAAAAACACATTTAGGAACATTGCGATTGTTTTATTTCACAACTACAACATCAACTTGTAGAATATCCTTAGTTTTAACTGAATGATATAGTCCGTAGACAATAGCGACCAATTATTAGAAAGAAGAGGAATTAATCACTAGTTTTAAATGTGAATGAAATTATGTATATGATTGCACTTAGTAATCAACGCGTATTGATAATGATTCTTTTATGGATAATGGCACTTAAGATATTTATATAGATAGGACTCGTCATTGTCCACTAAACGTGACGTATGTAGAGCGTAGGTTGGCTTTAAAATTCCCGCTTATTAAAGTCCCGCTGAGAGAAGGTTCCGCTGTCGCCTCACACGACCGTGAGGCCGAGGGTCCCCAGGACTCGCGCGAGGCGGCTCCTGCTCCGGAAGAGCTGCTGGAAGGCGCTCACCCTCTGCGACAAGGCCAGGTTGTCCTGCAGGAGCTGGTTCCTCTCGTCCATCAGCTGCTTCAGGGATGTGTCGGTGAGCATGAAGGGGCGTCCTGCGGGAACCATCCTGTGGGCGAGGACCGGCGCGGGGGATTCGGTGCTGGGCGTCCCAGGGTGACGGGCGGCTGGGTCTTGCGTCACCGGAACGGCGGCTCCTGCGGTGGCGACGACGGGCACGGTTATGTACATCACTCTGGGCGTCTTGGCTCGAGGAGGAGCTTCCTCGTCTCCCTCGGCGGACTGTGGTCGAGGGCGCTTGCTTCCCGCGCCGGTCGCGTGCGGCGGACCACCAATGCCGCGGCGAGTGTCTGCAGAGACCCTGGGACTGTGACCTGCCGCATGCAGCTCTCCGGGACTGTGACCTGCCGCATGCAGGTCCTCCAGGGGAGCCAGCCCCCTCTCGGTCCCCCTCGAATCCGCTCCGCCAGCCTCGACCTTGACAGCCCCGGAACTCGAGCTGTCACTCCCCGCTGCTGTCTTCCCGAAGGCCGCCGCGTCGCCGAAGCGAGTCCAGTCCCTGGGCCGCCGCGGCTGCATCATGGCCTGTGGCGGCGGGTGTTGGGCAGCGACCATGGCGGCCACAGCGGACACGCGAGAGAAGTCCTGGTACGCCGAGCCGGCATCCCTGCAGGAGCCGCTTCCTGGTATCCTCACGAGAGACCTCGTCAAGCGCCCGTTGTTGTGAGGAGCAACCATCACGCCTCAGCCGCTCGCGCCCTTCCGCCGACTAGAAAAAACAACAACGGACGTTCAAACACACACGTTGTCCATGTTGGTCACTGGGTTCATATACTTCTCACTCTGGGAATATATTTACACCAACGTCAACGTGATGTAACTAACGTTTCGTCTATTATCACTTAAACTTCGCTTAGAGTAATGTCATATCACAGAGAACTCACTTTTCAAACACGTTAGTCAATAATCCCGCGTGTCGTATGCGATGTCCGAACGTGTCTTCGTGTGTCGTATTGTAGGACCTCTTGCCAATGACTGACTGGTGGATGGGATAAGTAGCAAGACGCGTGTGATAACCTCGCCGGGTTTACATGCACTGAGGCCAGCTTGCCCGCGTCAGCGTATAATAAGGCGCAGTCTGTGTGACGCAACAGAAGTTGTCGTACAGTGGCCAAATGTTTTGAAATGTTTCCTTTATCTTTTTTTTATCTTCTCGGAAATAACAGCGGTCTCGACACCACTCATCCTCATCGCCGGAGCACAAATATTCCCATCCGCTCATCGAAATGGCAAAGAGAGAACGGGAATCATTCGTAATACTTAGAACGTAGTGCCACGAATCACAGATCGCTGGCAACCGAGCCGCCGCGACCTTGACAGGCAACGTAACTGACCGAAATCACGTTTTCCGATTGCACAACGTGGCTTCACTTCGCTAAAACGCAGTTGTTTCGACACCGAGTTTTTTCCGTGAACCAGGGGAAATTAATTCCTTTGATGTTTATAATTGCATAGACATTCAGTGACCTCTGCATGCGGACGTTTGCATTGCAGGATTTGTATTATTATTTCGAGCGATCTTTAATCAACGAATGGCGTTTGGGATTTCGGTGAAGGATGGAAGAGAAAATTTCCGCTTGGTTTCCACACAGATCACGTGTCTGTGACGCCACTTCTTTCCGGAACCGCACGTGCTGATTCACGTGAAGGAGGCCTCGCTGGCGAAACGTTTCTGAATGGAACGCTGAGGGACAAACGCTGGACGTTGTTGTTCTATTTACTCGGCCACACGATTCTCCCTGTGGAGAGATTTCCTGAATTTGGGGAAGGAATATCTTTGCTTCTATGGGAAGGGGGGGAGGGGAGTGCTACTCTGGCATATCAAAGAATATGATTCTTTATTGTTGCTAGATAACAACTTAAATCCAAGGATAAGTGAAGGAACTCGTGATTACATCTTCTAAAAGGAAAGAAACAACTTAAATAAATAAATAACAACTTAAATAAATAAATAACAACTTAATAACAAATAATAGATAAAAATGTAATAACAAATAATAAATAACAACTTAAATAAAGATAACAACTAAAATACAAGGATAAGTGAAGGAACTCGTGACCTGAATTATGATTACATCTAAAAGGAAAGAACGTTTGTATCATCCATCACGGATTGTAACATGTTCGTTGCATTAGATGTGAAGGAAACATATATTATATATATATTTGTGCATTGCGAAATGATAACTAGAGTGGATTTTATTTAAGGCATGTGCCACACGACGGAATTGTAAAGTGTAACAACAAATTTTATTTATGGAAATAAAATTTAGGTTTGTATATTTATATTTGTTAATTTCATAATATCTATAAGAAAAATAAGATCCATTAAATCATATTATAATTGATTATGTTAAACAAATACAAACATTTTAAAATATAGTTCTTGATTTGAGTCCGCTTGGCTTAATTAAAAGACGACGGAAAGGTTTTCACGCGGAAACTCGGAATTTTCGTCTGACTAGAAAAACGACAATTCGCTTAAAAATTGACAATTTTTTTTAGAAAATTGACGGAAAAGTGCTAGTGTGACAGCGCCTTAAATGAGTGTTCATTGCTTATCAGGGCAAGTCAGGAAAAATTCTGCTTGAGGAAAGTTCTGCTAGGAAGGTCAGTAGGAACTACCATGAGAAAAAAATCCTCTCGAAGGACAGCCTGAACTACCATGAGAGGAAAGTTCTGCTTGAGGAAAATTCTGCTTGGAAGGTCAGCGGCAACTACCATGAGAGGAAAGTTCTGCTTTAAGGATGAGTTGGGGAGTTGCCATGTGACGTAACATGCATGACCTCGGTTGCCACAACTAGATTAATTAAATCAAGAACAGACTAAAGGGAGGGAGAAAGTTGTTGTTGTTTTTTATTGATGCATGAGAACTATTTGCCTTTGTGTCTGTCACAATTATATGAAAGTTCTGAGATGGTGAAGTGAAGTGTCTGGTTAACATTTGCCGAGGCATCAGCGAGGGAATATTATAATAATATCCTCTGCATGACGTTGGCTTTCAACATTAAGAAACGAGGATTAACTTTAAAATTGTTTCATGTTAAAAAAAAGAAATACATTTCCACTTTCCTCTCGTGTTTTTCATCGTCGTCTTTTTATGTGATTTTGTCTGTTCTCTTTAGCGTTTGTTCTTTTCTTTTCGGTTTTCACGCCTTTATTTCCGTCAAAGTGTCCAACTCGAAATGAACTGGGCGTATTTCACGAGTTGCTTAGATAAAGATGGATAAAAACAAATAGATATTAAAAGAGAATCACAGGAAAGAAGTACATGAAGTCTCGATCTTAATTCCGGGCGCGGATTCTCGAAACGTTGAGCAATACTCTTGCGCAATTAATTAATCTCCGTTCAACGGCGTTATCATGCATTCTGTTTGCTCTCTGCGAAATCACAGCTTCATCTTATCCGGTGAAATTAACCTTCTGTATCTGCCAAATGAAGCTTCTGTATCTGCGAAATAAAGCTTCTGTATCTGCCAAATGAACCTTCTGTATCTGCCAAATGAAGCTTCTGTATCTGCCAAATAAAGCTTCTGTATCTGCCAAATGAACCTTCTGTATCTGCGAAATGAAGCTTCTGTATCTGCGAAATTAAAGAGAGTCATCTCGCTCGGTGAAATTAACTTTCCTCGTCTTACTGTCCCGCATCGAACTTATTCATCATCTTCCGCTCTGAAATTGCCTCATCTTCGGTCATCATCTTCAACCAAAGTCATCTCGCTTCTCCGATGCACAACGAGAGTCAGTCAGTCTTCCCCTCACAGGCGTCTCAATAAACTCGTCAAAGTCAAAGTCAAAAAAGGCGTCTGCACACTTTCCCAAAAGGTCTACGGAACACACTCATGAGATTCCTCTGCCGACGCCATCTCGCTGCTCGCTGTCTCGCGGCCGTGCGTGGGTCAGGCATCGAGGCGGGAATCACGGCAGGAGGGGCGGATTTACACAGACATCTTGTCAAGGAGGTCCATCCACCGTCATCTCCTTCTGTGAAATGAACCGCTCCTGTGAACCGCTTTTTTTCCCCGCCATGCACTCCTGTGAACTGCTTTGTTTCCCCGTCATGCACTCCTGTGAACTGCTTTTTTCCCCCGCCATGCAGTTCCTCGAGACGCTCCCTTTCCGTTCCCACGCAGCGTTGCTAAGGAGAAAGTCAGTAGTACAAATAGACGAAAACGTAGTCGGGTTTTCTTAAAGGAAGTCTGCAATTATGTATTCAAATTAGGAAAAATATTTCGGGGATCTTGCTTCACTGCTATGGAGTTATTATGGGTGAACACGCATTTTGACGCTGATAAATGTGTAAGTTATAGCCTACAGCGAAATGGAAAAAACACGAAATGTCTTATAAGATGTTAAGTAAATCAACGATAACAAAGAAAAACTTACAATAGCGAAGTAAATGATAATCATGGTCAAGTAAATGGACAATCATTATTGCTATCACCATTTTGCCATCATCATTACAATGATAATTATTATTGCTATAATCATTCTTGTATGATCTTAATGAGATTATGATGATGAAAATAACAACAGCAATAAAAATGATGACATTGACGATGAAAATGCCATTAGAAGAGCAAGTCCAAAGAACTCTTTCTGCTTCTACAGAAATGCCGTAGGAACCACCACTATGGCATATGGTAACGTTCAGTGACCTCACGCCTTATTTTAACCAGACACGTTATGGTAACGTGAACTTTCCGCTGCGGATGTGGTCGTAAATAACATTACATATATTCCCGTTAGCGGGAACAAGGAGAAGTTTTGGCGGGAAATCCATCCTTTGTCCCTCACGTGACTCGGAAGGACTTATAACGCGCCCAGTAACTAAATACCGATTAAACAAATAATGATAATGATAATAATAATAATTATTAATATAATAAGTCAGCAAAATAGATGAAATACGATTACCCATATCAACTAAAAACTACATAAATCAACTAGCTAAAAAAAAAACCAACTAAATGAACGGAACTGAATAAACAAACTCTCGCTTTAAAGTCTCGTGAGCGCCCATGAACGTTACAGGAAACGTTACCAGGAATGAGAAAGAGAGGGAGTCGCTCTTCCCTTCCTTCGCCACAACGGAAGAGCGCCGAGACTCTTTTCCTGAGGAGAGAAAAGGGAGAAGGAATTTCCGAGGAAAGAAAAGGGAGAAGGAATTTCCGAGGAAAGAAAAGGGAGAAGGAATTCCTGAGGAAAGAAAAGGGAGAAGGAATTCCCGAGGAAAGAAAAGGGAGAAGGAATTCCTGAGGAAAGAAAAAGGAGAAGAATTCGTGAGGAAAGAAAAGGGAGAAGGAATTCCCGAGGAAAGAAAAGGGAGAAGGAATTCCTGAGGAAAGAAAGGAAGAATTCCAAAGGAAAGAAAAGGAGAAGAATTCGAGGAAAGAAAAGGGAGAAGGAATTCCCGAGGAAAGAAAAGGAAGAATTCCTGAGGAAAGAAAAGGGAGAAGGAATTCCCGAGGAAAGAAAAGGGAGAAGGAATTCCTGAGGAAAGAAAAGGGAGAAGGAATTCCCGAGGAAAGAAAAGGGAGAAGGAATTCCCGAGGAAAGAAAAGGGAGAAGGAATTCCTGAGGAAAGAAAAGGGAGAAGGAATTCCTGAGGAAAGAAAAGGGAGAAGGAATTCCCGAGGAAAGAAAAGGGAGAAGGAATTCCTGAGGAAAGAAAAGGGAGAAGGAATTCATGAGGAAAGAAAAGGGAGAAGGAATTCCCGAGGAAAGAAAAGGGAGAAGGAATTCATGAGGAAGAAAAGGAGAAGGAATTCCTGAGGAAAGAAAAGGAAAAGGAATTCGAAAGGAAAAGAAAAGGAAAATTCCTGAGGGAAGAAAAAGGAAAAGAATTCATGAGGAAAGAAAAGGGAGAAGGAATTCCTGAGGAAAGAAAAGGGAGAAGTAATTCCCGAGGAAGAAAGGGAGAAGGAATTCCTGAGGAAAGAAAAGGGAGAAGGAATTCCTGAGGAGAAAAAGGGAGGAAGTAATTCCCCGAGGAAAGAAAAGGAAGAATTCCCCGAGGAAAGAAAAGGAGAAGGAATTCCTGAGGAAAGAAAAGGGAGAAGGAATTCCTGAGGAAAGAAAAGGGAGAAGTAATTCCCGAGGAAAGAAAAGGGAGAAGGAATTCCCGAGGAAAGAAAAGGGAGAAGGAATTCCTGAGGAAAGAAAAGGGAGAAGGAATTCCTGAGGAAAGAAAAGGGAGAAGGAATTCATGAGGAAAGAAAAGGGAGAAGACCGAGGAAAGAAAAGGGAGAAGGAATTCCCGAGGAAAGAAAAGGGAGAAGGAATTCCCCGAAAAGGGAAAGAAAAAGGGAGAAGGAATTCTTGAGGAAAGAAAAGGGAGAAGGAATTCCTGAGGAAAGAAAAGGGAGAAGGAATTCCTGGGGAAAG
>BOPN01002801.1:0-2500 GCA_017312705.2 Penaeus japonicus | reverse complement strand
CAATGATAATAAAGATAATATAAAGATAATGTATATGTATATATATATATATATATATATATATATATATATATATATATATTTATATAGATAGATAATTAAATTGATATACAGATATATGTAAATTTAAGTATATATAAATATATATATACATATTGCTAATTATCTGGCTAACTGTATTATCCTCTCTCTCTCCCATTCCCTCATTCTTTACGAACGTTTCAATATAATGATAACAAACGTTTGAGAGAGAGAGAGAGAGAGAGAGAGAGAGAGAGAGAGAGAGAGAGAGAGAGAGAGAGAGAGAGAGAGAGAGAGAGAGAGAGAGAGAGAGAGTAAAGGTGAAATCCCCATTACGTGCGCTTGTCAAATCGACCTTATCGCCTCACGATCAGACTCGCATTTTGCCCTGGCGACACGCAATCAATCCTTATCATTATCATCATCATCACTTTATAGCATCATCATTATCTCTGTCACAATCACCATCAACATCATCACCATCATCATCATCGTAAATATGTCAATAACAATATCCATACCGAATAAAAATAATAGATGAAACAGAAGATAAATAAGCAGAGCAAAAGATAAATAAGAGGAAAAGAGTAACACGAAAGAACTGAAGAATATATCAATACCAATATCAATACCGAATAAAAGTAACAGATGAAAAAGAAGAGAAGTAAGCAAAGCAAAAGATAAATGAAAGGAAAAGAGTAACACGAAAGAACTGAAGAATATATCAATACCAATATCAATACCGAATAAAAGTAACAGATGAAAAAGAAGAGAAGTAAGCAAAGCAAAAGATAAATGAGAGGAAAAGAGTAACACGAAATAACGCAGAGACTGAAGGCACTTACGTGTGGACGATGACGCAACGATAACAGTCTCATACGTAAGCCTTCGGGAAATCAGCTGATTCCTGTGCGTTGCTCCTCGAAACAAGATTACCTTTTCATTAACGATTTCACGGTCGTACGGAAGAAAAATAGGAGAAAAAAAATAGATTTAGACAAATTGATTGATATTATTTGACTGAAAGGTTGTGTAATATTTTTGGGGGATTTGTATGATTCATTATTGTATATGTTTCTATGCGGGAGAAGAAGTGCATTTCTCTTCCATTTCTGCTGACAGATATAGTCTAACGTTTCTCTCTCTCTCTCTCTCTCTCTCTCTCTCTCTCTCTCTCTCTCTCTCTCTCTCTCTCTCTCTCTCTCTCTCTCTCTCTCTCTCTCTCTCTCTCTCTCTCTCTCTCTCTCTCTCTCTCTCTCTCTCTCTCTCTCTCTCTCTCTCTCTCTCTCTCTCTCTCTCTCTCTCTCTCTCTCTCTCTCTCTCTCTCTCTCTCTCTTACACAAGATACACTGATGTAACTCCCTAGCAACAGACGTTTCCTGAAATGCTGCGGAAGCTTAAACGTTCTTGATAATGATAACAAGAGAGAAAGAGTTCTCTCTCTCTCTCTCTCTCTCTCTCTCTCTCTCTCTCTCTCTCTCTCTCTCTCTCTCTCTCTCGCTTTCTGTTTCTCTCCATCTGTCTCCCTGTTTCTCTCTCTCTCTCTCTTTCTCTTTCTCTCTCTCTCTCTCTCTCTCTTTCTCTCTCTCAAATCTCTCTCCCTCTCTCTCTCTCTCTCTCTCTCTCTCTCTCTCTCTCTCTCTCTCTCTCTCTCTCTCTCTCTCTCTTTCTCTTTTCTCTCTCTCTCTCTCTCTCTCTCTCTCTCTCTCTCTCTCTCTCTCTCTCTCTCTCTCTCTCTCTCTCTCTCTCTCTCTCTCTCTCTCTCTCTCTCTCTCTCTCTCTCTCTCTCTCTCTCTCTCTCTCTCTCTCTCTCTCTCTCCGTCTCTCTCTCTCTCTCTCTCTCTCTCTCTCTCTCTCTCCTCTCTCTCTCTCTCTCTCTCTCTCTCTCTCTCTCTCCCTCCCTCTCTCTCTCTCTCTCTCTCTCTCTCTCTCTCTCTCTCTCTCTCTCTCTCTCTCTCTCTCTCTCTCTCTCTCTCTCTCTCTCTCTCTCTCTCTCTCTCTCTCTCTCTCTCTCTCTCTCTCTCTCTCTCTCTCCCTCCCTCCCTCCCTCTCCCTCTCCCTCTCTCTTTCTCCGTCTCTCCCTCTTTGTTAACATTCCACACCATCCGCACATCCCAGAGTGTGTTTGTGTCGCGTCGTCCTGCCTCTGCCTGCAGGCCAGACGCTGCCTGTGGAAGGAGCTTTTCAACACAAGAGAGGACTCCGTGGGAACAGATCTTGAGTGCGTGAGAGAAATACGTTTGTGTTTATGTGAGTGTATACGTCTATGTGAGTGTGAGCATATGTATATGTATATGTATGTATATGGTGTGAGCATGTTCGAGCGTGGGTTTTAAGGAAATGTTAATTTGAAGCGCCAACGTTGAGGGAAGAGCGCATGGCTGTTCCCATGGGCCGGGGTGCGTTCTCTCTCTCTCTCTGTGTAAATAAATGAATACACACACACACACAGACACACACACACACACACACACACACA
>BOPN01002800.1:170000-190371 GCA_017312705.2 Penaeus japonicus | reverse complement strand
GGGGGTGGAGGAGGGGAAGAAGGAGGGAGTGGGGGAGGGGGGAGAAGTAGGTGGTGGGGGAGGGGGAGAAGGAGGGGGTGGGGATTGGAAGAAGGAGGGGGTGGGGGATTAGTGGGGAAGAGAGAGAGGGGGATGGGGAGGAGGATGGGGAGGGGAAAGGAAGCGGGGTTAGTGGGGGAGGAGAAGGAGGGGAAAGTAAGGGCAGGGTGTGTGTACGTGGTGAGAGAGCAAGAGTGAAAGAGATAGATAGATAGATAGAGAGAGAGAAAGAGAGAGAGAGAGATAGAGAGAGAGAGAGAAATAGATAGATAAATAGATAGATAGATAGATAGAGAGAGAGAGAGAGAGAGAAAGAGATAGATAGATAGATAGATAGATAGATAGATAGATAGATAGATAAATAGAGAGAGAGAAAAAAAAAGAGAAAGAGAGAGAGAGAGAAAGGGTGAATGTCTGCAGTTCATTTTCTGATTTCATAGCTGACGCACATTCTCTGAATTACGGCAAAAATCATCGTTTCATCTCGAGTAAGTAGGATTGATGAAGGGCCAAAATTGCTTAAAATTCCTAAAATCTCTATTCTTTCTATTTTCCTTCCCTCTCTTTTTCTCTCTTTCTTTCTCTCTCTCTCCCTCCCTCTCGCTCCCTCCCTCTCTCTCTCTCTCTCATCTCCCCCTCCCCCTCCCCCTCCCCCTCCACCGTTAGCACCTCCTACAACCTGAATCATATTTATTTACTCCATTTACTTTCTCTCTCTCTCTCTCTCTCTCTCTCTCTCTCTCTATCTATCTATCTATCTATCTATCTATCTTCTCTCTCTCTCTCTCTCTCTCTCTCTCTCTCTCTCTCTCTTCTCACCTCCACCCCTACCCTAACTTCACCTCCAACTCCACTCCCTAACCCCCCACTTCACTCACCCCCCCCAGCCTTCCATCCGGGACGTTCACCGGAACCCCAAGTTGTCGCCTCCTTCTGCCGTTTGCTTGTGACTTGCCGGGGAGTAAGGGTCCTCCGGTGTTAGGGCTGGGGAAGGGGGGGGGGGGGGTAGAATAGTGGGTAGGATACGGGTTGGGGCAGGGATAGGGGGAGAGGTGGGGGAAATGTGGGAAAGGGATAGGGGGAGGGGGAGGCTAGGAGGTGAGGTTGGATAGGGATGCTTGGACTAGAGGATGAGATAAGATAAGGGGGGAAGATGGGGTAGGATAGGGGGAGGGGAGGAGGTTGGGTAGGAAATGGGTAGGCAGGTTGGATAAGATGGGGAGAGGATAGGGTAGGATAGGGATGGTAGGGGAAGGTGAAGGTAGCAGGCAAAGCTGATGATAGGATAGGATAGGATTTTGGGGGGCGTGAGGATAAGATAGGGGGGGTGTCAGGGATAGGCTATGGGATGGGGGGAAGGTGGGATTGGATAGAGGTGGAATAGATAGGATTGGTTTATGATGGAGGGAGGGAGTGGGGAAATAGTTGGATAGGAGGAAAGGGGTGGGATAGAAAAGTGGGGGAGGGATTGTAGGGGTTCGGGGAGGAAGAGGAAAAGGGGGAGGGAATGATGTGATTAAGTAATAACTTGACTTTTTTCATTCTTGTTTGACTCATATAATTCTTATTTTCCTTATATGATTCTTATTGTTTATATATCTTTGTAAACATATATACAGTACAGACACAAACACGCACACACACACACAATACTTCTATAAATGTGCTTGTTTGTTAATCATGCAATACTTTTTGGGGAGAAATGTGGTTTCTTGTGACTTCCTGAAATCGCTCTATTTAGAAAAAAAAATAAAAAATCATAGCCAATTTAAATATACATTAACTAGAATAAATACTAGCTGTTAGACGCATTCCAAACCCACTTTATCTAGAAGAAATACTAAATATTTGATCAATCTCAAAATCACTTTATCTTGAAGAAATACCGAGTATTATCAGTATCTTAAAACCCCCCTTAAGACCATCACACTGGGTCATACTTGCATCTTAAAATCACAGCAAACCGGGCTTATCACAAAACCCAATCTGTCGCTATGCCCTTCGCCATCCAAATTCCCTCGTGATTCCTCTCAACATTGCAATACATACCAGAACATTACTCGGCCGGGGTCTTGTGTGTGTGTGTGTGTGTGTGTGTGTGTGTGTGTGTGTGTGTGTGTGTGTGTATAAGTGTCCTATGTGTGGGTGTATATTTATCCCCCGTTTCTCTCAGCGTTTTAATGTGTTCTCTTTCTGTTTGTTATTTCAGGTGATGCCCCTTGCTGGCCCCGTCTCTCAAGCTACCCAGTAAGTAAGCAAGACACAATGAGGATCGCCGGACACGCGTATCGTCAACGTGGACACTTTTCCGTGATCAGCCGGAGACACGAGCGGTGCAAGTGGTACGCCGGATGCGGAGAGAGAGGGGATTCTGTTGGTAGATATAGAGGTAGATGAATTGAACGAGAGAGAAAGTCACGCAGTTGCTGGATTATTTGATCTATTTGGCTGCTCCACCCCCCCCCCCCCTACATACACAAAATAAGGGGGAAGAAATCACATTCGTTGAATTTACCTTAACCCACACAGGAGATAATATCACAAACCTAAATAAAATCAATAAGACTAAATTAATTAAATAATAAAACAAATAGAATCACAATCGTTGAACCACCTGGACCCCCCACCCCCCCTCCTCCATAAAAAAAAATCGAAAAAAAATAAATCTAATAAACAGATAAACAAAGCAACTAAAATCAACGAAGCAAACGAGGGGACAAAATCACACTCGTCGGCATAGTAACTCGACGGAGCCTCGCAGCCGACTCTCCTTCCGCTGAAGCACCGAACTCCGGCCATCGCAAAGTTTCCGATTGGGGAGGCCTTGCTGCTCCGCGGGTGCTGCCTCCGTGGCGGTAAAGGGGGCCCCCGGCTGAAGGCACGGCTGGGACGCGGTTAATACCTCATGCTCTAACCTCGCTTGACCTAACGCCTCTCTGCACAAACAGCCTCTGCTACTCCCCTCCCCCCTTCCCCCTCCCTCCCCCCTCCCTCCTCCTTCTCCTCTATCCCCTCCTGCTCTCCTCTTCCCCCTCCTCTCCCCTCCTCCTCCTCCTATATAGCCTTCTAATGCCGTTCCGGAATCATGTGTCCCCGTGGCTTAAAATCCATCGTCGGGAAAGCCCTACGTGTTGTCCTAAGCCGCGATCGGACTTGGCTTCCAATGCGGCGGAGGACGGAATGGGACCACGCTATCCCCCCCCCTTCCCTCCCCTACCCTCCCCGCTCCTGCCCCCCCCCCCTCCCCCTTACATGGCCCTCTCACATGGCCCATCCACCCCTCCTTCTCCTACACTTATCCTATCCGATCCTTCCCCCCCTCGTCTCCCTCCCATCCATGTGCCCTATCCAATCTCTCCTAACCAGTGACTTGCCCTGTCACGTGCCCTATCCTCTTCCTCCTCCCGCTTAATTATCCTATCCCCCGTCCCCATCTCCTTACATACCCTATCCCCCCTCCCCCTCCTTCTGCTTGCCCAATCACCCCCACCCCCGCCCGTACTCCCCCCCGACATCTACCAATCCCCTTCCCATACTAACCTCCCCCCCCAGTACAATCCAAAGCCCCCCCCACCCCCCGATATAGTCTGGTTTGCACACAGTCAATGGTTGCCGGGATAGCCAACCAGGTCTCCAAGGCTCGGGAATGAGAGTTTGTTTAAGTGGAAGTTGTCAAATTTAACTTACAAGAACTGCCAGCAGAGCAATAATTGTCTAGTTAGAGAGGGCGTTCTAGCACCTATAGCATTCATGATAGTTTGTTAGAAGGAGGGGGAAGGCTATTGGAAGGGGTGGGGGGGTGGAGGAATGGGGGAGGGAGGCAGAGGAAGGGGATGGAAGGGGGTGGATGGGTGGTAGAGGAAGGGGAGATGAGTGTAGAGGTAAGGAGGGGGGGAGGGAGGAGGTCTTTGATGTTTATTTAAGTTAAAATCCCCGTTGAATAGCAGTGAGAGTCCTTTTACAATATATTTGCTTGCTCTTTAATGCAACTTTAATGTTCACGTTTCCTCTGGAAAGGTCAACATTTTTTTTTTCAAGGATTTACTGCGATTGGTATGTGTGTGTGTTTACCTATACTAGAGCGAATATTGCAACATATCCCTGAGCTTACACTCTCCGACTTAATGGATGGGTGTTTGTTTTTTTCTCTCTCTTTTCTCTCTCTTTTTGTTTTTTGACTTTCTTTTCCTTTTTGTATACTTCTTTTTTCTACTTTATTTGTACTCGTTTTTTTCCTCTTTTTTTTTCTTTTTTTCTTTTTTGCTTTGTCTTTGTTTTGTTTTTGACTTCCTTTTACACCTTTTTTTTAGGCGTATTTTCCTTTTGTCTTTTTTTCTCTTTTTTTTCTAAAGGTTGGGTGGTGACTGTGAATCTCCTGTTGTTTTCCTCTCGTGTTAGTTTTCCCCCATCGGGAGTAGAGCGAGAGCAAGATGTATGATGTCCCTCCTCTTTCTCTCTCTCTCTTTTTCTCCGATCCTACCCTCTCTCTCTCTCTCTTTCGTCTTCCTTTATTTCAATCAATTGGCCCAAACTTCACTAACCAGATTATCCCGCTATCAAAAGGAATTCGGCTTGATAAGTCAGGATTTCCGATCCCTTGATAAGAGTTTCCGATCCTTTCGACATAGAGCATCGGCAGTTGTCACTCTCTTGTCACAGAATAAATGACTAAATCGGATCCCTTTAATATTCACCGTTTATTGATTCGTTGCTAATTATGCTGATTAGGCGAACTTAATACATCTCTATAACTGCCATTGAAAAGGGCGGAATCATGAATATGCATTGTCGGCCAGATCATAAAATCCCAACTGCAATAATGATTACAACCATAAATTAACTTAGTCGCTTCCGAGCTTACCCGCAAGCTATCCAAATGAAAGCCAATTAAAGCGGCTGCCATAATATTTTTTTCTTTCCGGCCCGGGTAATTAGAGAGCTTTATGAGTGTACTAATTGATTACGATCACTCCTTGCGTGCTGCGATGAGTGCTTGAGTGCGTTCCCAAGGATGCTCGGTCTCAGGATTGCAAGGAGGTCTTCGCCGATTGCATCATGGTTGCGCGAACGACTTGCGTCTTCACTCATCTCCTTCTCCCCCCCCTCCCCCTCCCCCTTTCCCCCAACTCGTTCTCCCACCCTCCCCCTTCCCTCAATTCGTTCTCTTCGTTCTCTCCCTCCCCCTTCCCCCCTCCTCTCATCTCGTTCTCCCCCCTCCCCCTTCCCCCTTCCCCCAACTCATTCTCCCACCCTCTCCCTTCCCTCAATTCGTTCTCTCCCTCCCACCCTCCCTTTCCCTCCCTCCACCGCCCCCTTCTTCATTTAAACCTCCCCCTCCTCCTTCTGGTCCACGTCCTTTCTCTACTCACCTGCCCTCTCCTCCTCCTCTTCTACAACCCCCCCCTACCCCTACCTCTTCCCTACCCACCATCCTCACCCCCTTCCCTACCCTTAACCCCATCCCCCTTCCCTCCCACATACCCCCTCCCCCCTTCTCCCACCCCTACCCCCCACCACCTACATCCCTCCCCTAACCCCCTGCCCCCACCTACTTCCTACCCCCCCCATACCTCATACCCCCCCTTCATTTTTTTTTTTTTTTTTCCTTTCGAGTGTGAGGCGCGCATTAAATACGACGGTATTGGATACGCGAACGGATGAGCGAAAACTATAAAATTTATCAGAAGCAGAGGCAAGTTGTGTACTTTAGTAATGAAAAAAGTTGTGAGAAGAGGGGGCTGTCGCTACCCACTCGCGGTCTTCTTTATAAGGTTCTATATTTTCATTTGCCGACTCTTAGAGGGGGGAGGGGGGAGGGGAGGGAGAGGAGAAGGGGGAGGAGGGAGGGGGGGAGGGAGGAGAGGGGGAGGATGAGGAGAAGGAGGAGGGGAGGAAGAGAGGAAGGGTGGTGGTAAGGAGGGAAGGGGGAGGAGAGGGGAGAGAGGAAAGAGGTGGTGGTAAGGAGAAGGAGGAAGGAGGTGTGGTAGTGAGAGGGGAAGGAAGGAGGGGAAGGGAGGTGGCGATGGAGGTGAGGGAGGTGGGGTGAGGGGGTGGTGGTGAGGAGGGGGAAGGGGAGGGAAGGGGTGGGGAAGAAGAGGTGGTGGGGGAGGTAGGGATGAGGGGGTCATTGGAAATGGAGGAAGGAGGAGGAGGAAGTGGGGTTGTGGGAGGAAGAGGGAGGGAAGTGGGGTGTGGGAGGAACAGGAGGAAGTGGGGTGTGGGAGGAAGAGGAGGAAGTGGGGGTGTGGGAGGAAGAGGAGAACATGGGGGAGAAATGTGGAGGATGTAGGAGGAGGAGGCTGAAGAGATGAAGATGGAAGTGGCGAGGAAATGGAGGAGAAGAGGAGGTGAAGAGGAGGAGAGGCACTAGAAGAGGAGGAGGAAAGGGAGGGGATTGAAGAGGAGAAGGAAGAGTTGCGGAAAAGGAGAAGGAGGAAGAAGAGGAAAATAAGGAGGAAAAAGAAAAAGGAGAAGAAAATGATGATGAGGAGGAAGAAGAGGACGAGGAAGGAGAAGAGGAGGAAATGGGGAAAGAGGGAAGGGAGGGGAGGGGAGGGGGGGGGTAATCCAGAGGGTATTTAGGATGTTCATTTTCTATTCCTCTTTCCCTCTTTGCTCCCTTTATCTCTCTCTCTCTCTCTCTCTCTCTCTCTCTCTCTCTCTCTCTCTCTCTCTCTCTCTCTCTCTCTCTCTCTTTATCGGCGGTCTTTGTACGGGCTATGTATTTTTTTTTCCTCTTTGTATCTCTCTTGCTTCGAACCACTTCTGGTGTTCATTAAAGAGGGGATATAAATGGGGAGGAGTTGTGTGTAGTTTGTAATGATATGGAAGTTTCTCCCTCTCTCTCTCTCTCTCTCTCTCTCTCTCTCTCTCTCTCTCTCTCTCTCTCTCTCTCTCTCTCTCTCTCTCGCTCTCTCTCCTATAATAAACTGTTACTGACTCTCTATCTCTCTCTCTCTCTCTCTCTCTCTCTCTCTCTCTCTCTCTCTCTCTCTCTCTCTCTCTCTCTCTCTCTCTCTTCTCTCTCTCTCTCTCTCTCTCTCTCTCTCTCTCTCTCTCTCTCTCTCTCTCTCTCTCTCTCTCTCTCTCTCTCTCTCTCTCTCTCTCTCGTACTCTTTCTTCATCTTTTTTCGTCCGTGGACCGTTTCCTAACTAGTATAGTTTATCGCTCTTGGGAGAGAGAGGAAGCTACGGCAGTGGTTTTCTTTTTTCCTTTTTCCCTTTTGGTTGTGCTTCCGTCGGGATAAACGCACAAACACACACGTACGCATGAACGCACTCTCTCTCTCTCTCTCTCTCTCTCTCTCTCTCTCTCACACACACACAAATACACACACACACACACAAACACACACACATACACGTACACATGAACGCACTCACACTCTCATACATACACACACACACACACACACACACACACACACACACACATACATCATATATACAAACCAATCAAGTATAAAAAAATATATATAAACACGAAAACAAATACACACACACACAAAAAAAAAAAAATTATCTTCACAAGAACATTAATTTCCCCCATCCTTCCATCTCTTTTCTCCTTCTTGAAAATTCTATTCTTCTAAGTCACTCTACCAACAGAATCAAAACGGCACGCCATTGTGTCTCTGTTTAGATCTCCTCTCAATCAATTTTATAGGCTCTCCTAAGCTTTTTATTCGTTGCTTGATACAGTTCTTCGGTAGAGGTTTATTGTCATGAAGGTAGAACAATAAATGGATCGTTAAGACATCTTTATCAGGTTTTATGGATCCTATGCTGTTTTTGTTACAGTGTTATGGTGTCTTGGAATGGCGTGAGAATGACAGAGATCGTGTATGTGACTGGGAGAGGGTCTGGTGACTGTGATTGATTGATAGATTGTTTTTGAATACTTGTGTTTGCTTTGCGTTGTGTAATCTCTTTTTTTTCTCTATGTTTTTTCCTTTCTTTCTCTCAGTTCTCTTTCTTTTTCTCTTTCTTGATTTACTTCTCTCTCTCTCTCTCTCTCTCTCTCTCTCTCTCTCTCTCTCTCTCTCTCTCTCTCTCTCTCTCTTTCTCTCTCTCTCTCTCTCTCTCTCTCTCTCTCTCTCTCTCTCTCTCTCTCTCTCTCTCTCTCTCTCTCTCTCTCTCTCTCTCTCTCTCTCTCTCTGTATGAATGTCTATATGTACACGTACGAGCCGGTATGTCAGCATGGGTATTTGTATGCATTTACGTATATGTACATATATACTTAAGCATACTAACATACCTGTAAATACAAAAGCAAAAATCAGTTATACTGTCAATATATTATTTGAACTGTTGCACTAGAGTATAATTACATATATAAAAAACACTTTACAGCAACCGTTAACTCACCGTTAAGAGCTGATTTTTCTTCCATTTCCCAAATGGGAAAAATGTTTACACATACTACCTCAGGAAGGCAGGAAGAAGGAGAAGGAGAGGGGGGCAGGGGATAGGGGAAGACGGGGGGGGGGGGGGTTAGAGAAAGGGAATTGCACACATATACATCACAGGTTTAAGACACACTCAAGACGCAGCCATTCGAGGTTCAAGACAAACGTCTACACTTCGTTTACTGTGTCTGTCTCACGCGCCGCCTTGTACACAGTGGCTTGTACTGGTGTCGGGGCTGTACACACGCCCTCTGATTGTACACACGCCGACACCTGTGATGTGGTACCTGGGGAATGGAGGGGGGTGGAGGTAAGAGGGGGAGAGAAAGAGAGAGGGGGGCGGGGAGGAGATAGATAGAGGGGATAAGAGGAGGGGAGAGGGGGAGATACAGATTGACACAGGGAGAGGAAAAGGGCGGTGTTGAAAGAGAGAGGCAGATAGATAGATAGAGAGAGAGAGAGAGGGAGAGAGAGGGAGGGAGAGAGAGAGAGAGAGAGAGAGAGAGAGAGAGAGAGAGAGAGAGAGAGAGAGAGAGAGAGAGAGAGAGAATAAGAGGGAGAGGAAGAGAGAAAAAAAAGGGGGAGAAGAGAGGGAGGGAGAGAGAGAGAGAGAGAGGGAGGGAGAGAGAGAGAGAGAGAGAGAGAGAGAGAGAGAGAGAGAGAGAGAGAGAGAGAGAAAGAGAGAGAGAGAGAGAGAGAATTATATACTTTGTTTAGTCTGGGATAAAAATACTTCATATTATATATTTTAATGCTCTCGCTATTTTATCATCATCGTCTATTATTTATAGTCCTTGATTTACTACTTTTAATCATCTTTATTAACTTTTCGTCACTATATTCACTCATTTATTCCTCATTTTACTCTTTTCTATTCATTTATAACAAAAGATCAAAATATAGTATTAAAAAATAAAATATACACATTTTCTCCAAAATTATTTACTCTTTTTTTCTTTTCTAACCATTATCGTCTTCAGTGACATATATTTATATTTAAATATATACACCCCCCACCCCATCCACACATAATGCCTCTCTTTCCTTATTCGTTGTTTCTCCTTATCGTCTATTCTCCCACTTTTCCCCTCCTCTGTCGCTCTCTCTGTTTCTCTCTCTCGCTCTCTCTCTCTCTCTCTCTCTCTCTCTCTCTCTCTTTGTTTCTTTTTTCCCCCTCTTTCTCACCCGTTTTTATCACCTCCTCCTATTTGAATGTTCCCATTACTTTTCATTGTCTTCCGCGCTTTTAAGTTTTCGTGTTTACTTTTAATTTACAATAACTCTTAGTCACGTCTGACACTTTGATTTTTTCTTCTTCTTTTTTTGAATGGGGTGGATTTTTTTTTTTGGGGGGGAGGGGTTAGGGGGGGTTGGTATATACTTCGTTCTCTTCATATTCTCTTTTATTATGTTATTGGATTCGGTGGCCTTCGTTTGGATTTTGTTATTGTGTGTTTCTTTTGTGTTGTCTATATTTTTCTCTTTCTCTTCCCTTTTCTCTATTTTTTTCTTTCTTTCTCTCTCTTTCTCTCTTTCTTTCTTTTTTATTTTTCTTTCTTTCTTTTCTTTTCTCTCTCTCTCTCTCTCTCTCTCTCTTTCTCTCTCTCTCTCTCTCTCTTTCAAATTCCTTCTCTCTAACCTCCAACACTTTCCCTTCTCGTCTCCTCTCTTCCTCTCCCCTCCCTTCTCTCATTTCCCTCTTTATAAACCTCATCATCTCTCTCTCTCACTCCATTCTCTTATCCTCCTCCTCCATCTCCCCTCTTTACCCCCCCCCCCTCTCTCCCATCCTCTCCTCCTCCTTTCGTCTCCTATCACCGACGTCACTAAGGGATAGAAGCCAAAAGGCGAAAGATCGACTTTATTCTGACTGACATTTCTCCCCTTTGGTTGAGGAGAGGGTGTTCACTGGAGAGCTGCTTATGGTTTGCTGTTTATCCCTTTCGTTTTCTGTTTCTGCTTCTTCCCTTTTTGCTCTTTTTGTTTGTGGTTTTTGTTTGTTTGTGGTTTTGTTTGATTGTTTGATTGTTAGATTGTTTCTGTCTCTGTCTAACTATCTGTGGCTTTGTCTCCGACTCTCTTTCTCTCTATGTACATTTCTCCCTCTTTCTTTCTCTCTTTCTCTTTTACTCTCTTCTTCTTCTTCTTCTTCTTCTTCTTCTTCTCTCTCTCTCTCTCTCTCTCTCTCTCTCTCTCTCCCTCTCTCTCTCTCTCTCTCTCTCTCTCTCTCTCTCTCTCTCTCTCTCTTTCTCTCTCTTTCCCTCCCTCTCTCTCTCTCTCTCTCTTTCCACCCATCTCGCTCTCTCTCAATCCCGGTCTCCTCTCTCTCTCTCTCTCCCTCTTTTTTTCACCCTCACCTTATCTACCCTCGCTCTCTCTCTCGTCCCTGCCCCCCCTCTCTCTCTCCAGCCATCTCGCTCTCTCTCAACCCCCTGTCCCCCTCTCTCTCTCTCTCTCTCAACCCCTGTCCTCTCTCTCTCTCTCTCTCCACCCATCTCGCTCTCTCTCACACCAACAGGAAACTTTGCGACACCGTTTGTTCGTGGTGGTCTTTTTCGTATTCCACGATCGAGTGACTGCGTGTATCAAACCACCCTATTACACTGTTTCCTTGTCCATTGTGTGTTGGCTGGAAGGGAAGAAGGAGGGACAGGAATATTATGGGGGAATGTTATGGGAATACATTATGTGCTGATGTCAAAAGGTGTTGGGTGTCGGGAGTATGTATGAGAACGGCTGCATGTATGTGATGTGGCGGGTGTGTGTGTGTCTGTGGGGATGCCGCGGTGATGGGGTTGTGTGATAGGGAGTGTGATGGATGGATGTGTGTCTGTTGATTTTTTTTTTTTTTTTTTTGGGGGGAGGGGGGGTATTTTTATTGTGTCAGGTGGTTGGATGTATTGTAACTAATATATATATATATGTATATGTATATATATATATATATATATCTATATATATATATATATATATATATATATATATATATATATATATATATATATATATATATATCACACACACACACACACACACACATATATATATGTATATATATATATATATATATATATATATATATATATATATATATATATATATATATATATGTATATATTAACATATATATATATATATATATATATATATATATATATATATATATATATATATATATACATATATATATATTAATATATATATATATATATATATATATATATATATATATATGTACATATATATATATATATATATATATATATATATATATATATATATATATATACATACATACATATATACATGTATATATACAAACATACACATCCATGCTTACAAGTGTGTAGTACTCGGCATTAGCGAATACTGATAGGAGATCTCGGTATTGGACAAGGGTCCGTTGAAAAAAACGAGACCAGTTTAGAAAGCGAGCGAGATTTTGCAGCAAAACAAGTTGAAAAGTTTAACTATAACTAAACCCCCAACCTGTTAAACGCCATCCCATGTGGGCGCCCTGTACGTGGGTGTACGCATGCTCTGTACGCACCGATACATTTTATACGCATGGAGGCAAAATGCGAGTGTACGCATACGCTCAATATATATGCAAATGTAAACAGTATTTCTTAAATTACAGTATAACACTCGCTTGATGATTACGTGTATGTGTATGTTTGTGTATGAGTGTTTGTTCTGTTAGAATTATAGAGAGATAGACATACTTTGGGATTAAGAGATAGATAAGCGAATAGAGAATAGAAAAAATAATAAGCATGTTAATACTTACAATTCAAATGGATAAATAGGAAACTCCTTCTATTAATATTAACTGCCAAATGCTAATAAAAATCAGGAATGGACACATATATCTTTACAAGGGACATCAACTCCTACTCTTATCTCTCACCCCCTCCTTCTCCCCTCTCATTCCCCTCCCTCCTCCCTCCCTTCATGCTCCTCTTCCCCTACTTTTCCGTCTCGCTATCCCGCCAGTTTCCACTCCTCGTCCCCATATTCTTCTTTCCCCCCTCTCCTCCCTCCTCCCCTCTCTCGCCCCCCCCCTTCCCCTCCCCTCCCACTTTCCCTTCTCCTTCTCTCCTTCCTTCCCCTCCCTCCTCCTCCCACTTCCCCTTCTTCTTCCCTCCTTCCTTCCCCCTACCCCTCCCACCTCCCCTTATTATTCCCTCCTTCCTCCCCCTATTCCCCATCTCTTCCCACCTTCTCTGTCTCTCTCTCTCTCTCCCTTTCTTCCCCCCTTCCGCTCCTCAGCCCACCAAATATGGCCATAAACCAAGTTCAGATTAACCCTCGCCTCCCCCCCTCCCCCTACCCCGCCTCATGACAATCAACAGCCCCGTAAGACGAACTGGAAGCGACCAATGATGGACGATAAAGAAGGCACATCTCAAGACTTTAAGTTCTTCCTCCTCCTCCTCCTCTTTTTCCTCCTCCTCCCCCCCTTCTCCCCCTTCCTCCCTCCCTTTCCCCCCCATCCACTTCTCCTCCTCCTTTTCCTTTTCACACACACCTTCCTCCCCCCCCTTCTCCCCCTCCTCCCTTCCTGTCCCCCCATCCACTTCTCCTCTTTCCCTCTTCCTTTCACCCCCTCCCCTCCTCCCCCCTCTCCTCCATCTTTGATCCTACTCCCCTTTCTTTGTCTCCTTCTCTTCCTCTTCTTCCTTCTTTACTCATCCTCTTCTATTTCTCTTTTTTCTCTTTCATCTTCTCCTCCTCTTCATTTGTTTTTCTTCATATTCTTTTCCTTCTCCCTCTCCTTCTCCTCCTTCTTAGCTCCTCCTTCCTCTTAGATCTTACTTCCTTCTCCTCCTCCTTCCTCACTTCTTCTCCTCCAACAACTTGTCCCCTCCCCCCTCTCTTCTACCTCCACCTTCTTCTCCTCCACCTCTCTCTTCCACCTCCTCCTTCGTCTCCCCCCCCCCTCTCTCTCTCTCTCTCCCCCCCTCCTCCTCCTCCTCCTCCTCCCCTTATTTTTCTTCTCCCACCTCTTCCTCTTCTTCTCCCTCTCGCTTCTTCCATCCTTCTCCACTTCCCTCCCTTTTCCCCTCCTCTTCTTCTTCACCACCTCCCTCCTCCTCCTCCTCCTCCCCCTCCTCCTCCTCTTCCCTCCTCTTCCATATTCTCTCCTATTCCTTCCTCTTCCACATTCTCTCCTCCGTTTGCATCGCCTCCTCCTCCTCCTCCTCCTCCTCTACTTCCCTCCTCCTCCTCCCTCCTCCTCCTTCTCCTCCTTCTCCTCTTCCCTCCTCCTCCATATTCTCTCCTCCGTGTGCATCGCCTCGCCTCATCCGGATATGAATAAATCAGGACCGGCGGTTTAATCTGCTCCTTCTTTCTATTGAGTCGAAGGATATCGTTATCGTGATTCCATCTCCACCCACTCCTTTCATCTCCCCCCCTCCCCCCGCCCCCCGCCCTGTCCTTCCTTCGCTTCGCCTCCATCTTTCGCCTCTTCTTTTTTGCCTCCTTTCCTTTTCGTTTTTGTTTTGTCTCTCTCATTTCCTTCCTTCTTCCCTTCCTGTTGTTCCTTTTTCTTCCTTTTTTTGATTTTCTTCTCCTCTCTTATCTCTCCTCGCTTTTTCTCTCCATCTATCTTTCTCCCTTCTTTTATCTTTTTTTCCCCTTCTTCTCTTCTTTTTCCCTTCCTTCACACTCCTTCCTCCCCCCTACCTTCTTTCCTTCCTTTGTCCCTTCCCTTCTCCTCTCCTCTCCTTCCCATCCCTTATCCTAGCCTTCCTTCTCCCTCCCTTTTCAAGGAGGTGAGATGGGGATATGGAAAAGAGGAGGAGAGTGAGGGAGTGAGGGAAGGAAAAGAGGGGAGAGGGAGAGGAGATAAAAGTTTGGAAGGGGGGAAGTAGAAAGGAAAAGGGGGAAAGGGAAGGGAAATAGAGAAGGGGAAGGGAAAGAGGGGAGGGAAAGGGAAAGAGGGGAGGGGAAGGGAAAGAGGGGAGGGGAGGGGGAAAAGGGGAAGAGGAATGCGGGAGGGGAAGGGGAAGGGGGGAAGGGAGAGGAGGGGAGGGAAAGGAGAAAGGAGGGGGGGTAGGGGGAGAGAGGAGGCAAAAGTCGATGCTATAGACGTTCGGTTGAATCAGACCCTCGTTGCACATAAGCTCCTCTGGCATTAAGTTGTTCCGTCCCTGCCCCCGTGTCATTCCCCCCACCCCCACCCCCCATCCTATTTTTTGCCCTTTTCCCCCAGCTTTTCCCTATCCCGTTCACCTCTCTATCCTTGCTCCCCCCCCCCTCCTTACCCCTCCTCCTCTACTCTCCCTCTACTTACTCCCTCACCCTCCCTTCCCTCCTTCCCTCCCTCCCTATCTTTCTTTCTTTCTCCTCGTCCACCTCGTCTTACCTCCCTCTTTCTTTCCCTTCCTTCCTTCCTCATACCCTCCCTCCCTCCTTCTTTCCTTTCCTTCCTACCTTATGCCCTCCCTCCCTCCCTCCCTCCCCCTCTTCCTCCCTCCCTCCCTCCCTCCCCTCTTTCCCCCTCCTTTTCCTACCTCGTCCCTCCTCCCTCATCCACCCACCCTACCACCCTCCACACTTCCCCTTAGCCCTACCCTCCTACCCTCCCTACTTCCCTCCTTCCTAATCCCTCCTCATCCACCCCCTCCTCTAACCTCCCTCTCTCCCTCCCTTCACCCCCGGCCCTCCCCTCCTCTCTCCCCTTCTCACCCTCTTTCCCAACCTCCTCCCTCCTTCCCCCACCCCCACCCCAGCCTTCCCCTCCCATCCTTTCTCCCTCCCACCCTCTTTCCCAACCTCCCTCCCTCCTTCACCCCACCCCCACCCCAGCCTTCCCCTTCCCTCTGACCCCACCCCCACCCCTAACCCCTCCGCCCCGAGTGGCACTGTCGGGGAAAATGAATAGTGCCAATCTCCTGGGTGGGAATATTCCCCCGAGAACGGACAGCTCGCTATCTCTTCGGTGGACCGCTCGCAGTCGGAGGGGGGAGTCTGTGGCGTAGGACGATATTTCTCGGCTCGTCGGAGAGACTCTGTTCTTAACCCTTGAGATGCCTTCTATTCCCCCCTTTCCCCCTCCCACTCCCCCTACCCCTACTTCCCCTGCTCAGCCCGCAACCCGAGTGTCGCTTGTCTGTATATCTCTTATCTTCCACTTTTCTTGTTTATCTCTTCTCGTTTTTTCTTCTCTCTTTGCCTTTCACTTATATTCTCCTCTTGTCTTATTTGTCTCTTTGTTGCTTTCCCCTTCTCTCTTTTCTTTACCCTCTTATCTCTTCTATTCCCTCTCCTTTACTTTTAACCTCTCTTCCTCCCTCCTCTCTCCTCTCTTTTTTCTCTCCCCTTTCCTATCTTCTCCCCTCCTCTTTCCTATCTTCCCCCTTCCCCTTTCCTCTTTTCTCCTCCCTTCCTCTCCCTCTCCCCACCCCTTTCCTCTCTTCTCCCCTTCCCTTTCCTCTCTTCTCCCTTCCTCTCACATTTCCCTTCTCTTCTCTCGTTAAGTCCCCTCTCACCTCTCTCCACGCCCCCCTTCTCCTCTAACTCATCTCCCCCTTCTCCCTCTCAAACACTCCCCCCCCTCCCTTTCCCTCAATTGTAACCCTTCATCTTCTCCCTCCTCTACCCCTTTCTACACTCCCTCTACTCCCACCCCCTTCTCCACTCTCTACCCCTTCCTTTTTTAGTGTGGATTGAAGAGATGAGGTCGAAAGGGAATAAGAAGAGGCTGAGGGATCACGGATGAAGAGAGAGAGAGAGAGAGAGAGAGAGAGAGAGAGAGAGAGAGAGAGAGAGAGAGAGAGAGAGAGAGAGAGAGAGAGAGTGGTAAAGAGAAAGGGAGAAAGTTAGGGAGAGAAAAAGAGTAAAGGAGAGATAGCGAGTAAGAGAGAGAAAGTCAGGGAGATATAGAGAGTTAGAAGGAGAGAGAGAAAGAAACAGACGAAAAAAAAAAAAAAAAAAAAAAAAAAGAGAAGGAAAGAGAGAGATAACAAGGAAGAGAAAGGGAGATAAGGAATGGGAATAGACAGGAGAGGGGGGAAGGGGGAGATGCCAGGTCAACAGGAATATAGGGAGAAAGGAAAGGGGGATTGCTGAGGGGGGGGGGGAGAGATAGAGAGAAAGAGTTGGGTGAGTGGGGGTCGAGGGGGAGGGAAGGAAGGGGTGTGGAGATCATGGGGGTCGAGGTGGAGGGGTGAGAGGAAGGGGAAGTAGAGAGCGAGGAGGGGTGGTTGGGGGCGAGGGGGGATAGGGGGCGAGGGGGGGGGGTGGGGGGCGAGGGGGGGATCATGTAAATGCTGTGTCGTAAACCCCAAGAGAAAACGCCACGGTTAGGGATATTACAAGTCCCAATCTATCCCCCATCCAGGGCTTGTAAAACAGAGCCTTTATCGCTCGAAGATTTGAACTTTGCTTTTTTTCTCTCTATCTTTTTTTTTTTTCCTTTCTTTCTTTTTTGTGTATCTCTTTAATACGAGACTTTCTTTTTTTTCTTTTCTTTTTAATATTTTTCTTCTTCTTTTTGTTGTTGTTGGTGGTATGGTGTGTGTTTGTTTGTATATTTATTATTGTTGTTATCATTTTGTGGGTGGGGAGGGGAGGGTGAAAAAAAAAATTGCATTCATATGCATATAGATTGGCTGAACACATACAAAAAAGCTTTCATGGATATAGATAGATATAAGCACATATACACACACTCTATCTCACATAGAGGGGCGCACATACATACACACACACACACACACACACACACACACACACACACACACACACACACACACACACAGACACACACACACATAAACGCACACATAAACATACAAATACATAACCCTCCCCCCCTTAAAAAAAAAAAAAAATACACACAAATACACCCCAAAATACACAAACTATAAACTTTTCGTTATCAAGCGTTCCCTTATTCTACAAATCACTCTTTTCATCTTTCTTTATCTTCGTCTTTCTTTTCGGACATAAGAATATATAAGGAAGAGTTAAAGGAACAAAAACGACATTAGAACGAGCACAAAGTTTAGACTTCGTATCTTTAAATCACTTTGTTGAAGGGTTTAATATAGGTTTATAAAGACTCATTGACAGTTAATCGCAAATCACAATAAAATCAAAATCACAGTGACCCCACATGATCCGGCTTATCGGGCTGCGTGGTATATATATGTGTATGTGTGCGTAATAGGCTCGCACATACAGGCATACATACATAGACGCACATTTGGGTGTTCGAGAGAGAGAAGGTTATAGGAGGAGAGACATGTCCAAGGATGGATGGAGGGAGGGATGGAGGATGGGTGAGGGAGGGAGGGAGGGTGGGAGGGAGGGAGGGAAGATGTGAGGATGAGAAAGGGAGGGCTAGAAAGAGAGCGAGAGGGAGAGCAAGAGCGAGAGAGTGAGGGAGGGAGTGAGGGGAAGGGAGGAGAGAGAGAAAAAGAGAGAGAGAGAGAGAAAGAAAGAGAGAAAGAGAGAGAGAGAGAAAGAAAGAGAGAGAGAGAGAGAGAGAGAGAGAGAGAGAGAGAGAGAGAGAGAGAGAGAGAGAGAGAGAGAGAGAGAGAGAGAGAGAGTGAAAGAGAGAGAGAGAGAGAGAGAGAGAGAGTGAAAGAGAGAGAGAGAGAGAGAGAGAGAGAGAGAGAGAGAGAGAGAGAGAGAGAGAGAGAGAGAGAGAGAGAGAAGAGACAGAGACAGAGAGAAAGAAAGAGAGAGAGAGAGAAGGAAAGAAAGAAAGAGAGAGAGAGAGGGAGAGAGAGAGAGAGAGAAAGAAAGAGAGAGAAAGAGAATGAGACAGAGACAGAGAGAGAGAGAGAGAGAGAGAGAGAGAGAGAGAGAGAGAGAGAGAGAGAGAGAGAGAGAGAGAGAGAGAGAGAAAGAGACAGAGACAGAGAGAAAGAAAGAGAGAGAGAGAGAGAGCAAGAGAGTGCGTTTGTATCAGGTGTGTGAGTAGCCAGCGCCTGTGAAGTAATAGTTCCCATGAAGGAATGCTAAGGACGGCATTAAAAGTCCTACCCAGGGTCGTAAACAATATATAGTGCCATACCTATTACTTAACGCAAGAGCGGTTGTATGTTTGTTATCGTTATCAAAATTTATCCTTGTATTGTACTACGTTTGTTTCGTGTTAATGTTATTTTTTTCCTCTTTAGATTGAAACACTACGAGTGCTATACGGACTGATAAGGCGTTTCCGGTACTTACACATCTATCCTCGTTTGGAACTATTTACTTTCTCTCCTTCTCTCTCTTTCTCTCTCTTTTACTATCATTTTCTCTCTTTATCTATCTATCTATCTATCTTCCTCTCTCTCTCTCTCTCTCTCTCTCTCTCTCTCTCTCTCTCTTTCTCTCTCTCACTCTCTCTCTCTCTCTCTCTCTCTCTCTCTCTCTCTCTCTCTCTCTCTCTCTCTCTCTCTCTCTCTCTCTCTCTCTCTCTCTCTCTCTCTCTCTCTCTTTTGGACTGAAGGGAACATACAAACATGTAAAACAGGGTACCGTTCAGCCAGCTGCCTTCATTATCTTTCTTTTATGGAATTATCTCATACTTGGGTTGAGATTAGCTTTCGGTGCGTGCATGTTGAAGGCAGTTTGTTGCTTGGCGCATGCCTGCCCACGGAACGAAACAGTCCTCGAAGGCAACTGAACACCTGTTTTTGTTGCAGAACTCATGTTGTTAGTTGTAGGACATCGTTTGATTATTATAGGACATTAACTGTTGAGGTGTAGGACATTTATTGTGGAGTCGCAGGACATCTGGCGTGGCCGCCGCAGGAACATACGATGCTTTCAGAAACATCTGCGGTTGGGATGCACAAACTTCCCGCGTTGTTTGACTTTATAGTTACGGTAATTCGCGAGCACATGACGTTAATTGTTTGCGTCGTTACTCCTGGTAGGCCCAGGTGGTTGCGCCAGCCCTGGACGGGCGTCCGAGCCGCGCTGCTGGCCTCGCCTCATGCTATCCATGCGACATATATATATGGGTGCATGTGTTTATATATATACATATACATACATACATACATACAAACATACATACATTCATATATATATATATATATATATATATATATATATATATATATATATATATATATATATATATATGTGTGTGTGTGTGTGTTTGTGTGTGTGTGTACATATATATATATATATATATATATATATATATATATATATATATATATATATATATATATATATATACATATATACATATATACACACACACACACACACACACACACACACACATATCCACACACACACACCCCCCCACACACACACACATAGGTAGATATCCACGCACACACATACGTATCCAAGACCGGATCGAGATGTGTCCTAATCCACGGGAAAATGATCCGGAAGCCCACAGAGCCTCACGCGGAACAGGGCAGTAGTAAACCTAATCGTGGCTACTTTTTACACCCTGCATAAAGCCGGTAACAACATCCGGGCAGCGGCCGGACGACGCGGAGGTGGTGGAGGAGGAAGGGGAGGAGGAAGGGGAGGAGGAAGAGGAAGGAGGAGGAGGTGGTGGTGGAAGGGGAGGTGGAGGAGGAGCTTGGGGGAAGAAAGGAAGAGGTGGAGGTTGGGGGAAGAAAGGAGAAGAAGGAGGTGGAGGAGGAGGAGGAAGGGGAGGAGGAGAAGGAGAAAGAAGGAAGGGGAGGAGGTTGGGGGAAGAAAGGAGGAGGAGGTTGGGGGAGGAGAGGAGGAGTAAGTAGTTAGTAAACACGGACGAGGCAGTGGATGAGGAGGAGGAGGTAGGTAGGGGAGGAGAGGAGGAGATAAGAGAAGAGAGGAGGGATAAGGGATAGGGTTGGGAAAGGATATGCGAAGAGGGGAAGAAGAGTAGAGGAGGAGAAGGAAGGAGAAGAATAGGAAGGGTCAAGGTGTAAGGACCCGGAAGGAGGGGAGGTGAGGAGGAGGA
>BOPN01002800.1:162500-165000 GCA_017312705.2 Penaeus japonicus | reverse complement strand
GTGAGTGAGGAAAGAGAATGAAAAAAAAAGGAAGAACGCAAATGAACCAAAATAAATGAGGTAAGAGAAGGAAAAAAAAAAGAAGGAAGAACCCGAATGAACCAAAATAAGTGAGGTAAGAGAATGAAAAAAAAAGAAGGAAGAACGCGAATGAACCAAAATGAGGAAAGAGGGCGAAAGGAACAAAGAAAACCGATTTTAAACAGCATTGCCTCGCGCCTCCTTTTACATCAGGAACGGACCCGGTTATGCAATCACAAACCTTCCGCCTTCACGACCAACGCCTTCATCGCAGTCACCGCGGTCATTAGCGTCAAGGTCAGAGATGCTGACGTTCATCCCGACGCGGCGATGATGCTGCGACCTCGATAGAAGGGATTCGGGAGCGAAAGTATCCTCGCTCTAATCGGATTGGGAAGAAAGGGGAGGTCGGGGTGGGGGGTGGGAGGAGTGGGAGGGTGGGAGGGTAGGTGTGGGGAGGGTGGGAGGGTAGGTGTGGGGGAGGAGGAGGGGGTGGGGGAGGAGGAGGGGTAGGGGGAGAAAAAGGGAAGAGGGGGGGACGAGGAGAAGGGGTCAAGAAGAAGAAATGGAAGGGGGGTGAAGAAGGGGGGGGAGGGGGGAAGAGAAAAGGGAAGGGGAAGGGGAAAGAAGAAGCAGAAGAGGTGGGGAGGAGAAGAAAAAGGGGGAGTGGAGAGATCAAGGGAGGGGGAGGGGGAGGGGAAAGAAGAAGGGGAACTGGGGAAGGGAGATCAGGAAAAAAGAAGAAGAGAGGTAGAAAGATAAGGGAAAGAAAAAAAGAAGGGGAAAAGAAAGGAGGGGGAAGGAAATGGAGAAGGGGAGACGGATAAGAAAAGAAAAGAGGTGAAATAATAGGAAGAGGAGGAGAATAAAGGGAGAAATGCCAAGGAGACGAGAGGAGAAAAGGGGCGAGGGAAAGGAGAAGAAGAGTTGGAAAATAGAAAAAGAAGAGGGAGCAGATGGGGGTGGGGGTGAAAAGAATGAAGATAGAGAGGAGGAGAAGGGAAAAGGTGGAGTAAAAGGGGAGGGGAAGGGTGGGGGCAGATAGAAGAGAGAAGAAGGGGAGCGAAAAGGTAAGAGTAAACAGGTAAGGGAGAGTGAAAGGAGAGGAGAAGGGAAAGGGGAAGGAGAAGGAGGAAGGGAAAGGGGAGGAGAAGGAGTGTGGGGGAGTTAAAGGGTAAGAGAAGGGGGAGGAGTGAAAGATGAAGAAAAGAGGTGGGGAAAGAAAAGGGGGAGAAAAGGACAGAAGGCAGTGAAGAATGGTTATAATTTATATGATTTTCGAGCCTCGCCATCTTGGAGATCCGCCGAAGACATACATAGAGGGTTAAGGGGAAAAATTGCTTTGGGTGATTTACATCATTTTGTAATCGTCGCACACAGCCGTGTCTTAAAGGGCACTCGTTGTGAGAACCTGATACATGTACATACATATGCACACACACACACACACACACACACACACACACACACACACACACACACACACACACACACACACACACACACACACACTCACAAACCAGTGTTCATTTTAATTTGGAGTGTGCCGTCTTTAATTGCCTCTCTCTTGTTTTCTTAATCTCTCTCCCTCTCTTTCCCTCTCTCTCTCTCTCTCTCTCTCTCTCTCTCTCTCTCTCTCTCTCTCTCTCTCCCTCTCTTTCCCTCTCTCTCTTTCCCTCTTTTTCCCTTCCTCCCCTGAGTAATGTTATGCTAGGCTCATAGATCCGGGTATAAGAGAGTAGAAATTATGTTAGTATTACCGAAGGATAGGAGGTGCACAACAGTTATTGGAATGGATGTGTAAGGGTCCTCGGGAGAAAGGGAGAAAGAAAGAGAGAGAGAGAGAGAGAGAGAGAGAGAGGGAGAGAGAGAGAGAGAGAGAGAGAGAGAGAGAGAGAGAGAGAGAGACAGAGAGAGACAGAGAGAGAGAGAGCGAGAGAGAGAGAGAAAATAAAACAGAGAGAGACAGAGAGACAGACAGACAGACAAACAGACAAGAGAAGAAGAGATAGACAGAAAGAGAGAATCAGGAGAGAAGAAGAGAACGAAGGAAAGGGGGGAAGGGGAGGGGGAGGGGGAGAGATGTTCCCACAAGATGATATAACACGAGGGGCAAATTGAACTCTGTTTACTCTCACGGTAAGGTTTATTGTCCTTATTTCGTGTTTCATTATAGCCGAGACTAACGTTACGGCTCGCAAGACAGAGGGCGGGGATGTGCGAATTATCTGCGCCAACGAGATTAGGCAAAGGGATGAGGAAAGAACAGGCTCGGCGTAAATTCTGTCCCGATCAGTGCTTAGGTCTCCGTCAGGGCTTAGGGGAGGGGAGGGGGTGGGGGGCTGTTTGTGTATCTGGAGGGAGAGGGGAAAGGGGTATATGTGTTGGTGTTTGTGTGTGTGGTGGGGGTGGGGGTGTTAGTGTATGTGTATGGGGGGGGGGGGTTAGTGTGTGTATATGTGTGTGTGTGTGTGTGTGT
>BOPN01002800.1:150000-152500 GCA_017312705.2 Penaeus japonicus | reverse complement strand
GAACGGATAGCTAGAAGGGGTTGGCCAGATACGCATGAATGATGGTGTAGGGTGGTGGGGGGATGGGGGGGGGGGTTAGAATGCAGGAGAAAAATGGAGGAAAATCCATTTTGAAAAGGGGAATGTTTCCAATTGACATTTGAGCAATTCATTTCAGTAATGAGAACTAGCCTCTTTTTTTTACAACAAGAAAGGTGAGAAAATGCATACTCAACAAACAGATTAAGAACTATTAACAGACATAAAAAAGTCACCCTAAAACTAATCCGAAAGGAATATTAAAACAAAACTACAAAAACACAATAAAAAAAAACATAAACTAGTCACCAAGTAAAACACCAATAAAAGAAGAAAAAAAAAACAATAAACAAGACACAAACGTAGCCACGAGAACAACACTATGATCAAAATCATTCATTTCGCACGACAGGCAAATCCCATATAGTAGACATTCCAAATTAAAACACGGAATATACGCAATAGATATTGAACTGCCGTGTTGGAGGAGAATCATATACGCTGTGTATGTAAATGTGTGTATGTGTGTATATATGTGTATGTATATATATATATATATATATATATATATATATATATATATATATATATATATATATGTATATATAAATATACGCTTGTTTATTTATATACATATAAGTAGAGAGAGAGAGAGAGAGATAGAAATATATATATATAAATATAGAAATAGACAAAGAGAGAGAGAGCGAGAGAGAGAGAACGAGAGAGCTAGAGAGAGAGAGAGAGAAAGAGAAAAAGAGAGATGAAGAAAGAAAAAGCAAAATATAGAAATAAAGAGAGAGAAATAAACAAATAGACAGAGAAAGAAAGAGAGACAGAAATATATAGAGAGAGAGTGAGATATCGAGTCCAGTCTCCCCCCCCCCCCCGTTCTGATTGTCAAGTCTGTGCATCCGGTGTGTGCGGAAGTGATGATTATTTACGCTGTAATCTTCCTGTCGCTAATGTCTTCATCATGGACATCCGCTTAACGCCGCGCTGGTGATGAGACGTTTTACAGTAGCTGGCATGTTTTGCTTCAAGAACTTCCAGGATTCCGTGAAATGTTATGAAAGCTATAACTGACAGTGCTGACTGCCCGTTACGTGAGGGGAGGGGGTGGGGGAGGGGGAGGTGAATGGATAGGAAAGAGGGGGGGGGGAGGGTAAGGGGGCTATTCGGCTAGCGAAATGTGCAATGTGCAAAGTGAGCATCCAATAAATGATGCAATAAAAAGATGAAACAAATCGTACCGGCTGGAGATTCAGTCTACGGACATCCACGCCAATAATGGCATGATCACTCACGGGGCAATACCGAACCTCCTAAAAAATTGCTTTGATTGTGTGTAACGTTCGCTGATTGCATTTTAATCACAGTGATAACACCGTGGCGAGAGAGAGAAAGAGAGATACAGAATGGCAGAAAAACAGAGAGAGAAAGAGAGAGAGAGAGAGAGAGAGAGAGAGAGAGAGAGAGAGACAGAGAAAGAAGAGAGAAAAATAAGGAGAGAGAGAGAGTAGAGAGAGTGTGACAGAGAAAGAAAAGAGAGAAAAATGAGAGAGAGAGAGGAGTGACAGAAAAAGAGAAGAGAGAAAAATGAGAGACAGAGAGAGAAATAAAAGAGAGAAAAAAGGAGAGAGAGAGAAAAAGAGAGAGACAGAGAAAGAAAAGAGAGAGAGCAATAACGCGAGAGAAAGAGAGAGAGAGAGAGAGAACCCGAAACAAAAGAATCCCCCCGCCGGATGTGAGTATCTACCATTCCGTTTAGGAGGTCGGCCATTCTCAAAATATCCTGCGCTAGTAGAGGGCCGCATATAACGCGTCCTCAACAGTTGGGTTTGATTGGTTTCTCGGCCGCGTGGATGTGTATGTCCTACCGTTACAGCGCCATGGCCTGCTCGGCAACTATAACTGGCAATATGAAAGCTAAATGATGTTAATGTTACTTTCCTTCAAGTGCACCTGGGAAGAAAGTGGCGGCCATTTGTCCTGGATATGGTATCGTTATGGCCACGTTGCCCGGGTGTACTCTCTTTTTTAATATGGAACGTTTTGTTGTTCCGTTTGTTTACGCTTATTGAGCGGATATTATTCCATTATATTCCTTTTTTTTTTTTTTTTTTTTTTTTTTTTTTTTAATAGGGATAATTGGATACTTTAGTGGAGGTTCTCTTGGTAACCCTTCTTTAAGGTGTATGTGGTTTAAGCAATATTTTCCTCTTTATCTCCCTTTAACTCGTTCTGAATTTCCATGATTTTTTTTTCTTTAAAAGATATTATTGATCTGATATGACAGGAATATTCTGTATAATATATGTCTAAAAGGAACCCAAGGAATTGGAAATAAAAGTATTATAAAGAACAAGACAAAATTATAGAAATTGAACCACCATGACCTATAAGGGGGTGAATTTATCCTAACTCAACCAAACCTGACCTATCCTAACCCAACTCATCGTATCCTAACTGAACACGTATC
>BOPN01002800.1:137500-145000 GCA_017312705.2 Penaeus japonicus | reverse complement strand
CTCATTCACCTGCCGGCTGAATAATAGCCGGGGAGAAAATCATGGCAGAATGAACGGCGTAAAAGCGAATGATGTGACGGCAAGAAAAGTCAAGCTTGCCTCCGGGTCTGCTATGCCTCTGAATGCCGTCCGCCTGCGACGAATTCTTGTCGTTGTCACGGTTTCTGTAGCTCGACTCCTATCCGGCGGGATTATGCAAATGCCCAGTCCCCCCGCCCCACCTCACCCGATTATATAGGTAGATGGTAGATGAAGACCCATTGGAAACCTCCTTAACCCTTCACCCATCAATCTAACCGACAGAAAAGCGAAGCGAACCAGTGGCGCAGGTCATGAGCCGCGAATCCCGCAATAAGCCTATAAACATCAACCTAATCCTATAAATTTCTGCCCAATAAAGTTCTGCTTATACAGTGCTATACCAGCGGAGGTTAGCGCTGCGGTCGTCCGTCCGATTGTACGAGGGAGAGGAAGCGACACTCTGGGCCCGCATCTATCTAAAGCTTGTTTCTCTCGTATCCGCAATTAATAAGATAAATAATGCGGCCCACCTGGGGTTAAAGGTAAGCCAAACAAGGCCTCGCTAATTGTAATATATAATGATGGAATGGCCGTCTTTCATGATAGAGTTGAATGCAAATGATCATCAGTTTCTTTCTTCCAGGCTTGAAGATCAATGTTGAACTGTTATTAATGCGCCTCGTATGATAAGTAGTAAGGCACAGCTAGGAGGTTTTGTGGGGTTGGAGGGTGCCTCCTTCACCCCCCCCCCCTGTGTTCGAACCCGGAAGTGAAGGTTGATAGACGAGATTATTTGTTTGTGTGTTGATAAGTTTGATTTAGTCTGTCTTTGTCTCTGTCTCTCTTTCTGTCTCAGTCTCTCTCTTTCTCTCTCTCTCTTCTCCCCCCACCCCCCTCTCTCTTTCTTTCTCTCTCTCTCTCTCTCTCTCTCTCTCTCTCTCTCTCTCTCTCTCTCTCTCTCTCCCCTCCCTCCCTCCCTCCTCTCTCTCTCTCTCTCTTCGAACCCATTTTCTCTCCTCTGCATCCAATCCCTCTCCTCCCAAGAATTGATTCCATCATGAAAAAAAAAAAAAAAAAAAAAAAAAAAGCGAATATCGTGAGGAAGCATAATCATCAACAAATACATAAGTCCTTGTTTGAGACTATTAGCACGAAACTATCGAAATCATAGTGTATTTGTAAAGCAAATCTCGGTGATAGGAAATTTACAAATTAATAATACGTTTTCTGCCCCAAAATTTACAACCGGCAGACAGACCGTAAAACATATAATTTAGCTGTTTTTCGCATCGTGCCAAAAGTCATAGGAGGTAATTGCGTAATGGTTCACAAATCACGTTTAATCGTTTATTAATATGCAGATCGATGGCATGAATCGAGATGCTAATGTTAGCTTGGGGGTAAAAAATACAAAAAAGGAAGAAAAAAGTCTGAGAAAGAAAAAGAAAGAAAAGAACATTGAGAAAGAAAATTGGGTAAAAAAAAACACGGTTCTTCGAAGTGTTTGTTTTTGATTCTGTTTTATTGATTGTGAATTTTTATTTATTAAGTAAAAGATGGGGGAAAAAGAGGTGAGGAAGAGGAATAAGAAGGGAGTTGCAAAAACGAATGAAAGATGAATATAGATAGATAAAGAAAGAAAAGGAAATCACGTTGTAAAGGAGAAAAAGGGCAAATAGTCATGAGGATGAGGATAATAATGATGATAATAATGGTGAGTGTAATGATGATAATAAGAATAATGACTGAAATGATAATAATGATAACACTAACAGTAATGATAATGATAATAACAATCACCATCATATCAACAACAATAAATAAACAAATAAACACACAACGTGCTAAAAGAAATCAAACCAACCAACAAAGAGAACATAACCCCCCCACCCCACCCCACCCCACCTCTACTACCTCCCCCTATGACCCCTCCACCCCTCCCCACCCCACCCCTCCTACCTCCCCCTACGACCCCTCCACCCCACCATCCCCCAACCCCCAAACCAACCCCCCAAAACAAGAAGAAGAAAAAAAATATCCATCTCCTTCCAGTCCCATCCCAAAAGGACTTGAAGAGCAGAAGGACTCGGGGAAGAGAGGCTGGTCGCAAAAGTCGAACGGCGAGATAAGCTGCTTGTAACAGTTCCGTGCCTCGAAGTGCGGAATGTGGATGACAACGGCGGTGAAGAAGAAAGAGAAGAAGGGGAAAACAAGGTGATGAGGAGTGAGAAGAAGAGGAAGGGGAAGTAAGGGGGGTGGAAGAGGAAGTGGAGGAGGAGGAGGTGGTGGTGAAGGTGGAGGTGGAGAGGGAGGTGGAGGAAGAGGAAGAGAAGGAGAAGGAGGAAGAGGTGGAGGAGGAGGAGGAGAAGGAGGAAGGAGAAGATGAAGAGGAGGGTAGAAGGAGAAAGAAGAATAAAAATAAGACGAAGGAGAGGAGGAAGAAGAGTAGGAATGAGGATTAAGACGAAAAATAGAAGATAAACAAGATGAAAAAGAAGAAGTAAGAGGAAGAGGATAAGAAAGGGGAGAGAAGGAGAAGCAGAAAAAGAAATGAAATAGGAATAGGAGAGGAGGAAGAGGAAGACGAAGAAGTAGAGGAGAAGGAAGAGGAGACATACAAATAAAAAATGATATAAAAAGAGAAAGAAAAAAAAAACAAAAAAAAAAAGGATTTGTCTTCTACCTATCTGGTTCTGTCAGGCCTCAATACAAAAAAAAAAGTCTTGTAAAAGGCCCAAGAAAGCGGGTACACTCACACTTTATTTGCCAGTAAAATTAAGATGAACAACCCAAGTGACGGCCATTAAATACCAATAAAGCCGTCAGCTCAGTGCTTTGGCGGCGCGAGAGAGAAGGAGCGCCGCAACTGGTCGTGGGGGCGCTGGACTCGCTCGCTCCTCGGGAGGTTTCGTCAAGGTGCGATCGGCGGGGTTTGCAGGGGTGAAAAAGGGGGTGTGGGGTGGGGGTGGGGGTGGGTGGGGTGGTGGGGTTGAGTGGAGGGTTTGTGTGTGTGTTTATAGGGGGGATAGGAAGAGGGGAGGAGAGGGGGTGGTTGGATGTGTGTCTGTAGGTGTGGGTGTAAGTTGTGTATGTGTCTGGGAGGAGAGAGAGGGTGTTTGTTTAGTGCTATGTGTGTGTGTGTTTGTGTGTGTGTTTGTGTGTGTGTGTGTTTGTGTGTGTGTGGGTGTGTGTTTGTGTGTGTCTGGGTGCGCGTGTGTGTGTGTGTGTGTGTGTGTGTGTGTGTGTGTGTGTGTGTGTGTGTAAGAAGTGTGTACGTCTGTGACTAGAGGGTATTTGCCTAGTGTTATGTGTATGTTTGTGTGTGTGTGTGTGTAAGAAGTGTGTACGTCTGTGACTAGAGGGTATTTGCCTAGTGTTATGTGTATGTTTGTGTGTGTAGGAACAGATCGGATCTCGCGCGTGAGTAAGTGTGTGTGTGTGCGTGTGTTTTTATGGTGCATTGCAACACGTGTTCGAGCGAGAGCGAAGACATTTGTGGAAGAAATAAAATGCACAGGACAATGGGAAGGGAGGTGGACTGGTGAAGGGGGGTGAAAAGTTGGAAGAGGGTGAGAGGGAGAAAAAGATACAGAGATAGAGACAGAGATAGAGGTAGAGACAGTGACCGACAGAGATAGAGATACAGAGACAGAGACAGAGACTAGGAAACAGACAGACAAACATAAGAACAAAAAGAGCCAGACAGCAAGACAGACCAAATGCAAGAAAGTTCTAGAGTACCACCGTCATTGCAAACTAAGAGTGGGCGGCGCCTCCGAAATTCACGGGGAAGAGTTTATGTGGGCGCACGGAAGCCCTCGCTCGGCACCTCGCAGCCTTCCCGTAATTTATGATCACGAAGGATCGTTAAGTCAATTAGCGACGATTCGCTCGTTGGGTCGCCGTCGCAAAGAACGAGAGAGAGCGAAGACAAAAAAGAATGGCGGAAAGAGAATGGGGTAAGGAAGAGAAGGAGGAGAGAGGGAGGGAGAGATAGATAGAGAGAGAGAGAGAGAGAGAGAGAGAGAGAGAGAGAGAGAGAGAAAGAGAAAGAGAAAGAAAGAGAGAGAGAGAGAGAGAGAGAGAGAGAAAGAAAGAAAGAAAGAGAGAGTAAGACAAAGAGAGAGAGAGGATAAGGAAGAGGAAGCACCCCTAACCCCCCCCCCCCCCCTCCAAAACCCCCATCTACCGTCCAGCCAAGAGAACGCCCGTGTCCCTCGTTTTACCAAGTATTATCGTGACTGGCGTTTTATGGTTGTCTAATGAAAAACAGTCTGGTAATGTGTCCGCGATACAACCGTACGGTAGGCAAACACCACGGCAAGAGGAGGCAGTTGAACCATTAAAGTGCCGTAAAGCTGTCAAGTTGAACCCGGGCTCTTGTGGTCTCACGGGACACCAGCCTCTTTCCCTCTTGACAGCCTCGCTCAAGTCGCCGGGAAGAGGCGGAGCTCACAAGAGGTGATTTTTGCTCTCCTTCTGTCACCTGAGGGATGTTGGGGAGGTGGGAGAGGGGAGGGAGGGAGGGGGAAGGGTAAGAGGGGGTTTGGGATGGGTGGAGGGAGCTGAAGGGGGGAAAAGGTGAGTGCAAGAGGAAGGGAAAGAGGAAAGTGGATGGGAGAAGGTAGAGGGGGAGGGGGAAGGAAACAGGAAGAAGGTGGAGGAATAGGGGTAGGGAGAGGGGGAGAGGGAGAGGGAAGTACAGGAATGGGAAGGGAATGCATCAAATGCACTTAATCATGCAATTCGTAATTTGCAATACGTAACTGAACGATTCTAACTCACTAATTCATGAACAGAAAGAGAGAGAGAGAGAGAGAGAGAGAGAGAGAGAGACAGAGAGAGAGAGAGAGAGAGAGAGAGAGAGAGAGAGAGCGAGAGAGACAAACAGACAGACAGACAGACAGACAGACAGAGATAGAGACAGAGAGAGAAAGAGAGAAGAAAAAGAGACACAGAGGGAGGGAGACAGAGAGGGAGACAAGTGGCAAGCAAAATCAGACTTAAAGAGCTGAAACCACAGAACCGCTGAACATACTGAAACACTGACACTTGAGGGGTAGAGGGAGAGGGGGAGGGAAGGGGGGGAGGTGCTGAAGGCAGGATGACTCGACCTGCTGAACTTTAGACCCCCAACAGAATGGGGAGGGGTAGGGGGAGAGGGGAAAGGGGGGGTAGGGGATGTGAGACCTTGCAAAACTACGGTGGGGAGGGAAAGGAGGGGAAGGGAAGGGGAAGGGGAAGGGGGGGAGATAAAGTTGTGAGCTTCACATTTTTGCAGTTGAAAACATGTGTTCATGCAACGGAACAAATAAACAAACAGAAACAAAAGGGATAGGGAGTTTCGCCACAAAAAAGCGAGAGGAACTACGACAACCCAAGTACGACAGATGCACGAAGGGTTTTAGAAGTACGACCTGGGGTGGAAAAAGGTGAAATCGAGGGGAGAGAAGAGGGAGCAAGGGAAGGGGAGATAGAGAGAAAGAAAGAAAGAAAGAGAGACAGAAAAACTGACAGAAAGAGAGGAAGAGAGTGATATATATATATATGTATATATATATATATATATATATATATATATATATATATATATATATATATATATATATATATATGTATGTATGTATATATATATTTATATATCTGTGTATGTGTGTGTGTGTGTGTAGATAGGTAGACAGATAGACAGATAGATAGATAGACAGACAGATAGATAGATAGATAGATAGACAGACAGACAGATAGATAGATAGATAGATATATATATATAGAGAGAGAGAAAGATAGAATTCAAAGAGAGAACTAAAAAAAAAAACGATAGAGAAAGAAAAAAGAACGAGAATAAGACGAAAAAGCACAGCTCCCCCCCTTCCTCCTTCCTCCCTCCCCCCTCCCCCCACTCAAAACGCGATTAGGTACCACACCAAACGAAAAAGCAAAAATAGCCACACCGCATAACGTGTAAAGTTCCCTAATGCCGGTCATAAAGCTCCTACATTAGGATTTTTTCGCCTTTTTTTTTCCCAAGAAAATTGTGAGCAAGTAATGGAATCCAGATCTTTCTGTTAACGGCGCTTCTCTCAACAGGGGTTTGCTAGTCAAAGCATAGCGTTAATGGCCCTTTAATGTCCTTTGATTAGGGCTTTTAGGGCATCCATTTTCCTGTGTGATTGATTGGTGGTGGGTGTGTTAAGGGGTAAGGGGAGGGGGGGGGGGTAGTGAGAGAGAGAAAAGAAAAGGGAAGGATAAGAGAATGAGAGGGAGGGGGATGTGAGGGAGGGGAGAGGGGATGGGAGTAAGTGAGGGGCGAAAGAGAGATATAGAGAAAGAGAAAGAAAGAAAGAGAGAGAGAGAGAGAGAGAGAGAGAGAGAGAGAGAGAGAGAGAGAGAGAGAGAGAGAGAGAGAGAGAAAGATATATATATATAAAGAAAGAGAAAGAGAGAGAGAGAGAGCGAGGATAAAGAGAAGGCCAGACATTCAGCCAGTTAGGCAAGCAAGCAGATACAGAAACAGACACTAAATGAGAAGACCAAGAAGAGACCGATAGAAAGAGTCGTGCAATTGATCAGAAGGAATTCCACTCAAGAAGCCGAAAGATGCAAAGTCAACACATCCCCCCCTTCCACCCCCCACCCCCACACCACCCCACAATCAACCCGACGCGCTATCAATTCCTTCTTCTTTCCCTCAATCCTACAAACCCCATCCATCCCTAAGTTCCATCACTGGTCTTCTATTCCCTATGCCTGCCCTCCTTTCTCCTTCTCCTTATCTATCTATTTATCTACCCACTTATCTAACTATCTCTAAATCATTCTATCTACCTATCTACCCATCTATCCACCTACCTACCAATCTAACAATCAATCGATCAACCATTCGATCTACCCATCCACCCATCTATCTATCTATTCATCTATCTATATATCATTCCTCTCTCGTCACCATGACAAGCAATCAAACGAGGAGCTGAGACATCGTCACGCGCCCATCAGTCACGAGCGAATAAAGTTCGTTTGAATAACTTTCCGCGTACAAACACACCCGGGGAGTTATGTGGTGCTAAAATGGCACTCTAAATGTGTAATCTTAATGGCCCTTTGGGGGATGAGTTATGGCACAATCCGGAGTTTTACGTTGCCTCGACTTGGGACCGTCAGCTACCTGCACAGACCTGGAGGAACTTTTTTTTTTTTCTTTTTTTTTTTTTTTATCTCTCTTCTGTTTCTTTCTTTCTTTCTTTCTTTCTTTTTTGGGATTTTTTGGATATCGGGTTATTGGTGATGATTTAATTCGTCCTTTAAGAGAGCTCTTTTGTGGTGATTTTTTTTCTTATCTGTCGGGTTGTACTTAGACGTGCGTTAATATCCATTTGTTTGTTAATTTGATGATCATTATTTTATTGATTAATGGATGTCATGGCATCCGTTTACCTTTACTTATTCTATTGATATCATCTTGTTATATTTGTTTTGTTA
>BOPN01002800.1:132500-135000 GCA_017312705.2 Penaeus japonicus | reverse complement strand
CTCTCTCTCTTTCTCTCTCTCTCTCTCTCTCTATCTATATCTCTCTCTTTCTCTCTTTATTTTCCTCTCTTTTCCTTCCTCTCCCTTCTCCACCTCCCTCCCTCACTCACCCTCTCCTTCCCCTTTCCTCGCCCCTCCCACCTTCATCTCCCTTACCCCTTCCCTCTCTTTTCCACACTTTCTCTTCTTTCCTCTTATATTTCCTTTTTTCCTTCAACATCGCAAATGGAGTCGGACCAATTACAAACGGAGGCGTGAGCTCGCGCCGCCCGGGAGTATCGGACGAAATACGGGCGCTGGCCACGTAAACTGCTCACGGGTCGAGTCAAAATGTGCTCGGAATGGAATATTCCTCCCTTTTCCTTTGGTTGGAGGGGGGGAGAAGGTGACAGGGGGGTAGCAATGGTGTCCTTTGAATGGATGGTGAGGGTGGGGGATGGGGGACGGAGTGTGGGATGGGGAAGAGGGAAAGGGAGAGAGTGTGAGGAGTGGGGAAGGGGGAAAGGGTGAGGGTGTGAGGGGTGGAGAGAGGGGAAAGGGAGAGGGAGTTAGGGGTTGGGAAGGGGAAAGGGAGAGGAAGTTAGGTTTTAGGAAGGGGAAAGGGAGAGGGTGTGAGGGGTGTGGAGGGGGAAAGGGAGAGGGAGTGAGAGGTGGGGAAGGAAGAAAGGGAGAGGGAGTGAGTAGTTGGGAAGAAAGGAAGGGAGAGGGAATGAGGGGCTGGGAAGGGGAAAGGGAAAGGGAGTAAGAGGTGGGAAAGGGGGAGGGAAGGGGAAAGGAGAGAGTGTGCAGAGTGAGGAAGGGGGAAAGGAAGAGGGTGTGAGGGAAGGGAAGGGGAAAGGGGGAGGGAGTATGGGGTTGGGAAGGGTGAAAGGGGGAGGGAGTGTGGGATGGAGAAGGGGGAAAAGGAGAGAGAGTGAGAGGCGGGAATAGGGAATAGGAGAGAGGGTGTGAAGAGAGTACCAGTAGGAGAAGAAGGAGAAAGAAGAGAAAGGAGAAAGAAAAGACCCAACCCAAACTCCCCCCCCCCTCCCACCCCTACCCACCACCCACCATCCACCCACAGCACCACCCAACAAAAGAAAAAATCTTTCCTCTCATATTTACAATCTCCAATCCCCCCCTACCCCCTTACCCCCCCCTACCCCCCACTCGAAATAGATCCACGCACTAATCCCCAATCTATCGGGTGCAATGCCTCCAATAAAGGTGATTTATCTACACTATATCTAACCCGGCTGTTTCATAGTGGATTTCGGCAAAACTTCTTCCGAGTCGTTAAGGCGGACGGCTAAAGTTTAATGAGTTCCTCCGACTACGACATTAAGATGAGGAATCTATGCACGAGGAAAGAAGCAATCGATGGCCTGAGATTTTCTGAGATTTTCTTTTTTTTTCTTCTTCTTCTTCTTCCTTTTCTTTTTTTTCCTCTTTTTTTCTGGGGGGGGGGGGGGGGGGGGGATGTGTCTTTTTCTTTTTATTTTTTTTGTTTTTTTTTTTTTTTTTTCTTTTCTTTCTTTCTTTCTTTTTCTCTATCTTTTTCTGTTTGTCTGTATTTATCATTGTCTTTCTCTCTCTCCCTCTTTTTATTTGGTGTCTCTTTTTCTCTCTCAACCCCCCCCCCCTTCTCTCTCTCTCTTTCTTAATGTCTATTTATTTCCTTCCCCCCCTCTCTCTCTCTCAATCTTATCCCCTCCCCCTCTCTCTCTCTCTCTCCCTTTCTCTCTCACTCTCTCCCCTCTCTCTCTTTCTCTCTCTCTCTCTCACTCTCTCTTCTCTTTCTCTCTCTCTCTCTCTCTCTCTCTCTCTCTCACCCCCCCTTTCTCTATCTCTCTCCCTTTCTCTCTCTACTCCTCCCCACGCCCCTCCTTCCCTCGCTTCCCGTGCAAGCGCAAGGGAAACGGGAAGAAGAAGAAAGAGATGATAAAGAAAACGCGAACAGAACGAAAAGAGCGAAAGAACAAAAGGGGGAAGGGGGAGAAAGAAGAGATGACGACCCCCCCCCTCCTGCTATAAAAATCATAAATGCACAAGAAAAGCCGAGACGTGAGAACAGTGTAAATGAGAGAGAGAGAGAGAGAGAGAGAGAGAGGAGGGGGAGGGGGGGGGGAGAGAAAGAGGGGAAGGATAATCATGATGGGTGGCACGCGAGAGGAAGGGGAACACGGAGAAACGGGGCAATCAGAAAGAGATGGAGAGAGAGAGGGGGGGAGGGAGGTAGGGAGGGAGGGAGGGAGGGAGGGAGAGAGGAAGGGAGGGAGGGAAGGAGGGAGGGAGGGTAAAGGAGAGAAAGAAAAGGAAAGAGAGAGAAAATTAAGAGCATGTGGTTAAAAGGGTCAGCAAAGGGATGTGTATATATATATATATTTATATTTGTATATATATATATATATATATATATATATATATATATATATATATATATATGTGTATATATATTCATATATATATATATATATATATATATATATATATATATATATATATATATATATAGAGAGAG
>BOPN01002800.1:105000-110000 GCA_017312705.2 Penaeus japonicus | reverse complement strand
TAATAATAGTAATGATGATAATGACAATGACAATGATAATGATAATGATGTTAATAATATTGATAATGATAACAATGATAATGATGCTACTAGTGATAATGATTATAATATCAGTAATAACAATGATGATAGGAGATCTTGTTTATTATTGTTATAAAGATGATACTACTAATAATAAGGATGATAATGATACTGAAGATGTTAAAAGTAAAGATGATTATAAAGAATAGTTAATGAAAATGATGATATAGTGATAATTGATAATGATAATGTTTGTAATAACAATTATATTGATAACATAATAGTAATAATAAATAGAACAACAGCAACAGCAATAATGATAATGACAATGATAACAATAAGGATGATAATAATCATGATGATAATGATAATAATAATAATAATGATAACAATAATGATAATAATAATAATAATAATAATAATAATAATAATGATGATAATAATAATGATAATAATCATAATAATGACAATAATTATGATAATAATAATGCTAATGATAATAATAATAATAACAATAAGGATGATAATAATAATAATAATGATAATAATAATGATAATAATAATAATAATATCAATAATGATAATGATAATAATAATAATGATAATAATAATAATGATAATAATAATAATGATAGTAATAATGATAAAAAATAATAATTATAATGATAATAAAAATCATAATAATGATGATGATATTAAGTATGGTGATGTTAACAACAATAACAATAACAATGATAATAACGATAATGGTGATAACAATAACAATGTCTTCTATCATTATCATTGATAATGAAAACTAATATGTAGAATTGATAAGAATCAAATTATATTAATTTCATTGATAGTAAAACAGTAATGATAATGATAATAATGATAATAACAACAACAACAACAACAACAACAACAACAATAATAATAATAATAATGATGATAATAATGAACGCAATAATAATGATTCGATAACATTATTATTAATAAAGATACTGATAATGAACATAACAATGATATGATAAGAATGATCACAATAGTCATCATGACAATGATAGCAACAACATATAGGACTATGAAAATGATCATAAAAATGGTAAAACAACGCTAATGATGACAATGATAATGATAATGAAATTAATGATTGTAACCATAATAGTAATAACAATAATGATAGGCATAATGATAAAGATGATAGTGATAAATGTAAAAATAATTACGATAATAGATTATGATAATAAAAATAATAATGAAACTTGATAAGATCATTTGTTAATGACAGCAATCATGATAATGAAAAGAATAACAGTAAGAAGAAGAAAAAAAAAACTTACCTAATAATGGTAATAAAATAACAATATAAAAAATAACATTAACAAAGCTAACGACGCCATATAACACCCACGTAAATAATTATTGTACTATAGATGGCATTTGTAATGATAACGAGAGTAATTATGATAATAACGATGTTGATTACAATGATAACAAGACTGAAAACAACATCAGTAATAATAACTTTAATATTTATGATAGGCATAAATGCAATGATGATTGCAATGATGTTTCAACCGATGCAATCACCGCAATGATTATATAAGAATGATAAAAAAAACTATAATAATAATAATGATGTTATTAATAACAATAACAATGATACCAGTCTTCCTTAGTACAATGATAATATTAATGACAATCGCAACATATTGTTATGCTAAGAATAACAATGATGAAACAACAACTTTATTTACAAATGATAGTGATGAAAATAATGGTAATGATAATAACATTGATGGTGGTAATGACAGCGACATGAATAACAATGGTAATAATTAATATGATGATGATGATAATGATATTGACAATAGGGATAATAATTTATACTAATAACAGTGATGATAACAACAATATAAACAAAAATGTGATAAAAATTATGATAATGGTAATAGAAATAATTCCTAGGAATGCAATAATAATGGCTTTGATAATAGTAATATAAAAAAATAATGTTAATATTAATAATGATAATGATAATAATGATGACGATGATAATAATGATAAAAATAATCACAACAATAAGAATCAGAATAATGATAATCATAATTATAATGCCAAAATACTGCAATGATTATAATGAAATGCTGATAATTATGATAATGATAATAATAATGATAATGATAAGGATATCAAAATAACTATGATAACAAGAATAATAACGGTATACAGACATATATAAAAGTATTTGTATATGAGTATGTAACCAAATAGGTTCCCTTTCTTTAATAAATTTGAAACTAGTCGTAAGATACTAGAAGCGGGATAAGGATGGAAAGCAACAACTAATGTAGAAATAAAAACAAAAGGTAGAAAAGAGTGAAAAAGAGGCAATAGGGAAAAAAAAAAAAAAAAGGAAAAGGGGAAGAAAAAATATCTGTAAAAAAAAAAAAAAAAAAAAAAAAAAAAAAAAAAAAAAAAAAAAAAAAAAGCGTAATATCGAAGACAAATGAAACGGCAGCTGTTTCTTCACCCTGGGAACATGGACACCACATTACCAGCTCTACTCCGAACTCCCACTCCCCCTCCCTCCCACTCCCCCTTCCTCCCTCCCTCCCTCCCTCTCCCTCTCTCTTTACCCGACTTTCCTCTCGCTTTCTTTCCCCCTGCCTCCCCCTTCTCCTTTCCCCGTCTCTCTCTCTCTCTCTCTCTCTCTCTCTCTCTCTCTTTCTCTCTCTCTCTCTCTCTCTATCTATCTATCTATCTATCTATCTATCTCTATCTCTCTCTCTCTCTCTATCTATCTATCTATCTCTATCTCTCTCTCTATCTATCTATCTCTTTCTCTATCTTTCTATCTATCTATCTATCTATCTATCTATCATCTTTCTATCTCTTTCTATCTCTTTCTCTCTCTCTCTCTCTCTCTCTCTCTCTCTCTCTCTCTCTCTCTCTCTCTCTCTCTCGCCACCCTTCTCTTTCCATCTATTTCTCTCTCTCTTTTTTTCTCTTTCTCGCTATCCCCCCCCCCCCTCTCTCTCTCTCTCTCTCTCTCTTTTCCATCTCTCTCTCTCCTTTCCCTGTCTCCCCCTCTCTCTCTCTCTCGTTCTTTCTCTCGCTGCCTTGTTCTCTCTGTCTCTCACCCCCAACCTTTCTCTCTTTTACATTCCCCATCGTACCACATCTCTCCTTCCATTCTTTCTCTCTCCTCTCTCTCTCCCTTCCCCTCCTTGTTCTCCAGCCCCTCTCTTTTCTCTTGTCTCTTCCTCTTTTATATCCTTCTCCTCCTCCCCTCCATTCTCTCCTTTCCTCTCCCCTTGTTCCTTCGTTATTTTTTCTTCTGCCTTCCTCCAAACGTTTGCCATCCCCACACCCACTCTCTCCCCTCTCCCTTACCCCCTCCTCCCTCCCCCCCAATCCTCTAAATGCCGATGAACCTTGTCCCAAGTTTGCAGTCTTCCATGGACCAAAATTTCTCCCATTCGCCGTATCTTCTTATTTTCCCCTCCTTTTCCCTAGCTAAAATTTCCCCTTTCTCTTGTTCTTCCCCTGTTCTTACCTTTTTGTTTCTCTTCTTTTTCTTACCTTCCTCCTCTTCCTCCTCTTCTCCCTCACCCTACTCCGCCCTCACTTCCCACTCCCTTTCTCAGAAACCCCTCTCCTGCTCTTACCCCGTCCCCTCCCCAACACTCTTCGATACCCCTCACCCCCCCCCCTCTTCCAGACACCTCCCCTTCCCCTCCCCCCTCCCCGCTGCTCCTACGCCTTCTAACAGTTTCAAGTCAGATTTATCCGACCCTATTTCGTACTTTGTTCCCTTCTCCCCTCTCCCATTCTCCTCCCCTCCACTCTCTCACCCTCTCCCCTTTCCTCTCTCTCTCATCCTCTCTTCAATCTCCCTTTCCCCTCTCTCCTCCTCCTCCTCTCTTCAATCTCCCTTTCCCCTCTCTCCTCCTCCTCTTCCCACTCCCCTCATCTCCCCTCCCCCTCCCTCTCCCTTCTTCTCTACCCCCACCCTCCCCTCTCCCCGTTTCCCCCCTCCCCCCCTCCCTCCTTGACCTTTTTCTTGCGTTGCTTCTTCTTCCTTTTCTCTTGCATTTGTCTCATTCCCTTCGTTAGTAACATTGTTATCACTGTTTAATCGTGTTATTATCATCATAACCAATATCATTACCGTTATCATTGCTATTACTATCAATATCATTCTTATTGTTACTATTGTTATCATTATCATCATTATTGTTATCTTTATTTTCATTATCATTAACGTCACTGCTATTATCATTATTATGGATATCATAATCATCACTGTCTTTATTATAATTTTCGTCATCATCATTATCATCATCATTATTCGTATCTTATTATCGTTGTTATTATCATTATCATTATTACAATGCTTATGATGATTATCATTATCATAATAATTACTTTTATCATTACTATCATTATGATGCTAATGATGATTGCATTTTCATTGTAATCGTAATTGTTATTATCACTTTATTATCATCTTTGTTATTGTAATTATAACTATTATAATCATAATTAGCATTGTTATCATTATCGTCATTATTATCATTGTCATTATTATCGTCATTATTATTATTGTCTTCACTGTAATCACTTTCATCATTAGTGACATCATTATCGTTGCTACTATTTCATCACCATTGTTATCATTATTATCATTATTATCTTTATCATTATCATGGTCATTGCTGTTATTATCATGATGCTGATGAAGATGATTATTATTAATATTATTATCATTACCATTATTATTATTATTATTGTTATTATCATTCTCATTATCATTATCTTAATCATCATTATTATCGTTATCATTATTATTATTATTATCATTATTATTATTATTATTATTATTATTATTATTATGATTATGATTATTGTCATTATTATTGTTATTGTCATCATCATTAATACTATTATCATCATTATTGCTTTTGTTATTATGATTATTATTATCATCATGA
>BOPN01002800.1:50000-52500 GCA_017312705.2 Penaeus japonicus | reverse complement strand
ATATCCTTATAATCATTAATGCTATCATTACTATCATTATCATTATCACTATCAATATGATAATTATGATTAACATAATTTTTATTGCCATTGTTATTACTATTATTATTATTATCATTATTATTTTTATCATCACTCTTATTATTACTATCATTTTCATAATCATTATAAATATTGTTACTGTGATATAATCATCATTATCATCAGTGTTATTACGGTTGTTATCATTGTTACCATTACCAGTATTATTACTATCATCATAATTATTATCCTTATTATTATTATAATTATCATTATTATCACTATCAATTTCATTATTGTTATCATTGATATCACTATCATTACTAATATTATTACCATCATCATCCATTTTATCATATTATGATGATTATCATCATCATAATAACTATTACACGATCGTTATTATCATCTGAATGAGAGAGAGAGCGACGGCCAGATAGAGGGAGTCAGATATACAATGATTTGCAATGCAACCAGAAATATGAATTGATACAGAATCAGAAAAGGAATCAAACAGAGAGAGAGACAGAGACAGAGACAGAGATACAGACAGAGACAGAGAGAGAGAGAGAGAGAGAGAGAGAGAGAGAGAGAGAGAGAGAGAGAGAGAGAGAGAGAGAGAGAGAGAGAGAGAGAGAGAGAGAGANATATATATATATATATATATATATATATATATATATATATATATATATAAATATATATGTGTGTATGTGTGTGTATTCTCTTATATGTTTATCGTCATAATCCTTATTATCGCTGTTATAATTACAGGGCGGGAGTGTGAGGTGTCGTTTTTATGATCATTATTATCATCCTCGGTGTCATTAACATAATTACTTGACAAGTGTGGAAGATTTCCCTTGGCCTTCCCTCCTCCTCCTTCTCCTCCTCCTCCTCTTCCTCCTTCTCTTCACACTCCTCTTCCTCCTCCTCTTCCTCAACCTCCTCCTCCTTCTCCTCTTCCTCCTCCTCCTCCTCCTCTTCCTTCTCCTCCCCCTCCTCCTCCTCCTCCTCCTCCTCCTCCTCTTCCTCTTCCTCCGCCCCTTCCTTTTCTAGATATTTCTCCCTTCCTCCTCCTTCCTTACTCCCCTCTCTCCTCTTTCTCCTCCTCCTCCTCCTTCTCATTTCATCTTCTTCCTCCTCCTTTTCGTCCCTGGTTGTTCTTATTTTCATCCTCTGATTTTTTTCTTCTCTTGCTCTTTTTTTAACATTCTTCCATCTCCTTTACCTCTTCTCATGTCTCCTATTCTTTTTTTTTCTCTCTCTCTTTCTACTTTCTCCTCTTCTTTTTGTTCCCTTTCTCATCCTTCAATTTTCTTCTTCTTCTTCTTCTTCTTCTTGATTTCTTTTCTCTTATTTTCTTCACCCAAAACAACATCTTCTTCATCTTCCATTTTTGTCTTCATCCTCCTTCCCTTTCATTTCACTTTTTACTTTTCTTCGTATTCTTTCCCTCCTTCTTACTCCTGTTTCATTTCTTTCTCTCCTCTTCCTGCTGATCCTCTTCTTACTCGTTTTCCCCTTCCTTCTTTCCCTCCTTCCTTCTTTCCTCACTTCCTCTTCCTCCTCTTCTTCCTCCAACTTCACCTCCCCCTTTTCCTCCACTTATTCCTCCTCTTCGAGCCACTTCTCCTCTTCTTACTCCGATTCCCCTTATCCTCTTCCCCTATCACCTCCTCCACCTCTTCAATTTTCTCCTCCTCTCCTTATTCCTCTTCCTGTTTCTCGTCGACCTTCTAGTTTTCTTATTCTTCCTTTTTCATTCCAATTTTTTTCCTTCACAAACTCTTCCTCCTCCTCTTCTTTCTCTTCGTCGTCCTTGTTCTTCTATAATTTCCCCTCCTCTTCTTTCTCTTCGTCTTCCTCCTCCTCCTGTTTTTATTCCCCTCCTCCTTCTCCCTCTCTTCCCCTCTCTCTCTCTCTCTCTCTCTCTCTCTCTCTCTCTCTCTCTCTCTCTCTTTTTCTCTCTCTTTCTCTCTCTCTCCCTCTCTCTCTCTCTCTCTCTCTCTCTATCTATCTCTCTCTCTATCTTTCTCTCTCTCTCTCTCTCTCTCTCTCTCTCTCTCTCTCTCTCTCTCTCTCTCTCTCTCCATCCTATCTCCATCCTATCTCTATCTATCTCCACGCATTACATCCTTCTCCTCCGCCACCCAATCCTCCAATCATCTCTTCCCATCACTTTCTCCAATCACCTCTTCCCATCGCTATCACCATCTTTCCCTCTTCCTTTCTTCCTTCTTTTCTTCTCGCTCTCTTTCCCTCCCTCCTCCCTGCATCGCCCGACTGGGAAGAAGTAGGATTGCATGATAGATGAAAAGCGATGATGAATTGAGTGCCTCTGACGTCTAGATGCTCGGGAATGGGGGACACATCAATCATTCGGGATTTCAAGGAGGGAGGGAGGGAGGGAGGGTGGGGGGAAGCAGGGAGGGAGGGAGGGTGGGAGGGAGGGAGGGGGGGATGGAAGGGAGGGAGG
>BOPN01002800.1:25000-27500 GCA_017312705.2 Penaeus japonicus | reverse complement strand
CGATAAGATTCCCGGAAATGAATCTCTGGTCAGCATTTCCCACGAATCACGGGTTTATTTCCTGGTCTGTTGATAGTTTCAGTCTGGGGGTCATACTCGCCAAGCTGGTTGACGTCGTTGGGGTGAGGGTGGGGTGGGGTGGGAGAGTAGAGGAAGAAGAGCTACAGGGGAAGAAAGACGGTGGAATGGAAGAAGAGGTTTGAGGGAGAAGGAAGAGGATGGGAAGGAGGAAGAGAGGGGAGAGGGGGGAGGAAAAAAGTAGGTGAGAGGGAGGGACGTAAGGGCAGAGAAGGAGAGAGTGGAAAAAGAGGGGGGAAGAAAAGAGTACAAAAGGGAAGAGTAGAAGACTAGGGACGAAGAAGGAAGGGGAGAGGGCACAATAGGATAGAGTAAAATAGGGACAGGGGAATGGAGGGGAAGAACCAGGAGAGAAAAGTAAAAGAGGGGAGAAGAGGAGAAAGAAGAAGGAGAGAGGAAAGAAGAGAGCATGGAATCCATGATAGTCTTCCATAGCTTCTAAAAGCGAATCCTCGGAGACATTGCCAATGATTCATGCAATGTTACTATCATGCACCTTGACGTGTCCACCTCCAGGTTACTCGACTCCAGAACGGTTGTTTTGTTTCTAACTTCGGCTGTTATAAAGTATTTGTAATTGCTACAACAGCCTGATTGAGCTTGATCTAATTTCGACTGCCTTTTTAACTGAACGATCGATCAAGATTATGGCTCTGTGTAGGTTACTCCACGCCTACTTTTTAATCGTCTCTCATTTGTGTTATTGTCTGTCTGTCATCACAAGTCGTTTCGTTCCCTCATGCGCGGTACCAATTTGCCGTGGTACTTATACCTCGTTTGTTGGTTTGAACTTTCGATGAGCGAACACAGCACGCTGACAGTTCATTCCTCACACGGCTGTTGGTCGGGCAATCAGAACAGTTGGTGATTAATCCGCATTGCAAGTCTGAGTGGTGCAGTTGCAGGCTGTGAAGGACGGGTGGTTGCGGCGATTTGCATACGGTGCATTTTGTACATACAGAGTTGATATTGATCATTGATTCTGCAAGAAGAAAGCGACAAATGTACCTTTTGATTTATGTGATGATTCGGTACATCAACAATGGCCTTAAGAAGCGATCCATCTTTGTGAAATATTCAAGAATGAGGCAGTAAATGGTATGTATTTTCCATTGTCAATTTTTTTTCTATTATGTTGAATGGCACGATCTACATAATATGGCTTTTGTACACTGAACTGCATCACATGCTAACTTCGGTAATTCGATTAATAGTAAGATTTATTATCCACGGCCCATTTCAGATGTACGGGCATCTTCTCATTAATATTCTGTTTCTTGTAAGATCTCGTGGATAATGGCACTAGGAAGGGAGCCTAGTTATCAATGCACAAACCGGGTATTCAGATGGTCACTGGAGAAAAACAAAACAAATATACGCTCACAAACTTTCTGAGATAGAGAATTAAGGCAATATTTTTAAGCATACAAAATGGCAATTGCTCACAAATATCATGCCCAATTTGCAATTTAAGCTCTTCGAGTAAGTAAGTGTTTATTAATGAGTCTCCTTCTTCCCCTTCAAACGCTCCATCACAAAAACCAAACACACACACAATTGCTCGAGGAAGTGTGCCCACTCAAGCATTGGCTCATACGTATTGCAACATTCTCATACGCAGCCGTAAGAAAGCTTGGCGTGTACATATGCAGTGCGTGCATTCAAAAGATCATTTATGAATATATATTCCTTCATGTCCATCGTACACATGCACATACTCAAGAACCGACAAAAGCACAGAACATGCACGTACGAGCACAATTATTTAACACGTACAGCAATGCATACAGAGGCATATCTGTATCCATCAATCGTGAATATAGATTTTTCTATCATCTGGTTGAGGCAGAGATAAGTACACATGGGAATAAGTATATGTGTAAAATATCGATAAGTCTACGAAATGATTAATTATTCAATATAATCATATATACATATACATGTATGCCAATCTCTATACCAATGCACGTGATCCCCCCCCCCCATCCCCCCACAAACAAACGCACAGGCGCAAACGAACCGAAATCACACACCACGCCAAGCAAGCAATACCCTCTTGTACATCAACACACACGCATTGTCTCTGACACCGAAATTACAACTGATATAATCTACATTTCCCAAATGGCCGAAATTAAATTCAATGCCTTTTTTTCCCCCGCGGGTGATTCGGGAACTGCACTGAAAATGGAAAACCTTGCATTTGGTCGTATGAAGAGATATCATTTGAGATTTTATGCCGACCAAGTGCGCTCTGTCTGGCCCGGCTAACTAATGGTCGGCATTAGGCATAGTGCAGTTACTATTTTACAGAGAATAGATTTGAATAACTCTAATATTTGGGCTTAGCGCATTGGTCACACGCGGACTTCTACCCCTCCCTTCCCCTCCCCTCTCCCACTTCCCCCCTTTTACCTACCTC
>BOPN01002800.1:0-5000 GCA_017312705.2 Penaeus japonicus | reverse complement strand
TGTGTAGTTCGGACCGAATGAGATGTCTGTTTCAAGGATCAAAATTATCGGCTTCATATGTCCAGTACACTTTTCTCTCTCTCACCTCGACTATGATTATGGCCTCTCGTAAGGGGCGTGTGAGGAAGGGGGAGGGGAAGGGGAAGGGGGGGGGAGAAGGGGTCTAGGACTTGTCAAAGGTTCTCTATTAGGGATCCCCAACACACATCATTACAGCCGTTTCAGGTATACCATATCTCCCCCCACCCCCCCACACACCTCTCATCCCCCCATACTACCCTTCCTCCTCCCTGCCCCTTGCAACCTCCTCCTCTTCTCCTCCCTTCATCTCATTCGCCCTTCCCATGTCCCAGCCCCCTGACCTCTCCCCCGTCCCCCCTCCTCCTTTGGCTGCGACTCAGCTGCCACTTGTCTCCCCCATTACACCATTGCGATTACCTGAAGGTCCCCATGCCCAATCTGGTCATTCCACTGTTGCCCTTCCCAACCCTTGCCAACCAACCAGGCGGTGGACCGTTCCCCGTCCTCTGTCTGTCTCTTCTTTTCATTTTTCTTTTTTTATTATTTCTCTTTCTCTCGTTCGGTTTTCCCCTTTCTTCACACTTTTCCTTTCTCTTTCTCTCTCTCTCTCTTATCAGTTTTTCCTCTCTTCTCTTTCTTCTATCCCTTCTTTCTTCCCCTGTCACAAACACACACTAACACACACACACACACACACACACACACACACACACACACACACACACACACACACACACACACACACACACACACACACACACACACACACACACACACCGTCACACATTCACTCACACGCACGGACACACATCCCTATTCCATCATGGCGGGCTCGGCTCGAGACCCATCGTCCTTTTTCCCTGCATTACGGTCCGTCGTGTCCCATTCAGCCGGGCCCGCTCCGCTTAACTCCACCAGCTCCCCTCACGCCCCGAGTTATGGCCGTCACAGTATCCGGTGCCATTACACACGTCCGTCTTAGGTGATACGTTATTGTGGTCCTTCGTGGAGTTCCTGCAGGGTCTCACTAGCTTCCTCGCCGGCCACCACAGACGCTGAGGATCTTAAAACACGATTAGATTTGAATATGGATAGGTTCCTCTTATGCGTACGTTCGTCCTGGTGTTAATTTTTGGAACTTGGAACCTCTTTTTCTAAGAATATAATGCCGTACTCTGAAGTACTGAGATTGTTTTAGCTACATTTGACGCAAATCTCCATTTTCTTTTTCATCGTCTTTTTGATACAAGTTGTTTCAGTATTGGAAAAAAATGAAGACGTAAGTTAAATTAGTTTATAGTAGCGAAAGTTGTAACAGTGATGATAAAGTCGTAGATATAGTTCTTTCTGATTCCAATGCAGGGTGAATGCACTCCTGAAATTAGGGTAAGCTCACGATTATATATCTTAATCTTTACCCATGTAACGATACTAAAAAGATAAGTCATTCATGCAAAACCATTCAAAACCACCAATGCAACCATGCAATGATAATAATAATAATAATGATAATAATAGCAATACAAGCGAGCTCATAAACACCACCTTAAGATGAATTCAATTTGAGTTTTGCCTCGTGAAGCACAGTCGAAATTCGAAGCTCCGAACCAGTTGGCTTTTGAAGCGAGTCGTTTCTCTCAGTGCTGTTGGACGCGACCCTCCGGTGATCCACCCTGTATCAATTTCCTCTTTCTTTTCAATTAGCCATTGTCTTCTGTATTAATTGATATTCCTCCCTTTTTTCCCTTGCAAGTTCATCCCATTCCACGCTGTCGAGATAATCTGTAGTAAAATTACTCGGGAAGGCTTTTCCTGTCTTTTATTTCATAATTCACTGATCCCCCTCGTTCTCAATCATTCTCTTCATCTGTCCAAGTACAATTATCCCCTCCCCCCCCCCTAATCACCCTTCATTCGCATCTCTTTTCTATCTTCTCTATTCACTGTGTCCTCGTGTTCGTGTTGTGACCCTTCCCTTCATAGTAGAATGTCTCTCGTGGTGCGTTGATTACTGCTAACCCTCTTCTTGTATACTGATTAAGTTTTTTCTCTCTCTCTTCTCTCCTTGTCTCTTTCGCTTTTCTCTTTCTCTATTTTGGATTTTTTGTTGTTGTTGATCTATTTTTCTTTCGGGGGAGCTTGATTTTGTTTTGCAACTGGGTCTCTAGTTACTCTTTCTTATGATCTGTATCTTGGTCCCTCTCTGTCTCTGTTACTCTCTCTCTGTCTCTCTATCTATCTATTTATCTATCTATCTCTCTATCTATCTCTGTCTCTGTCTTTATCTCCCTTTCTCTCTCTCTCTCTCTCTCTCTCTCTCTCTCTCTCTCTCTCTCTCTCTCTCTCTCTCTATCTCTTTCTCTCTCTATCTCTCTCTCTCTCTCTCTCTCTCTCTCTCTCTCTCTCTCTCTCTCTCTCTCTCTCTCTCTCTCTCTCCCTCCCTCCCTCCCTCTCTCTCTCTCTCTCTCTTACTCTCTCTCTCTATCTATCTATCTACCTGTCTCTTGCATATTTTATAAGTTATTATCAATCGCCATTTTCCTTTGGAATCCTAGCACCACCCAGCAGTTTCACCAGCCATCATAACATTAACGAATATGACATTTCTTTACAATTTTGTCATTTAAAGAGTAGTCCGTTTAAATGAGCTTTCTTGTTGTTCTTACTTCTATCTCGTTATACGGAATGTGCCATTTAATAGCGCCGGGTTTCGGGGAAATTATTGGCCAGCATATTATTCGTTTCGTTTTTTCTCAGCGTCTGAATCTTTTCGGTTTCATCCAATTCCACATTTACCGGTTTATTGCCTCCTTCATTTACCTAACCCTCGGTCTCTTCCGTAATTATTTATCCTCGCTCCATACACCTAATTATATGGGTCTTTCTTCATCTCCATTTTTTTTTTTTTTTTTTTTTTTTTTTTTTTTTTTTTTTCTTTCTTTCTGTTTCTCTCTCTCTCTCTCTCTCTCTCTCTCTCTCTCTCTCTCTCTCTCTCTCTCTCTCTCTCTCTCTCTCTCTCTCTCTCCCTCCCTCCCTCCCTCCGTCTACCTCCCTCCTTCCCTCTCGAACCCTCCCTCCCTCCCTCTCCCTCTTCTGGCATATTCTTTCCCCTCCTTCTTTTCCCTTGTACTTTCAGTAGGTTATTAATCTAAGGGGAAAAAAGGGTTTCCAGTGGAAATGCCTCCATCCCATTGGCCGGAGCGCTGTGTCAAAATGGCGCACTTCGTTACACTTGCATGGCGGCGTGACTCTCTCATCTCGTGATTCAAGGTGGGTCTTAGGTACTGACCTTTGAGGTGTATCTAATCAACTCTTGCGAGCCCCACTTTTCTTCCTATTCACCCCCCCCCACCCCCTTTCCTCCTCCGTCCCTTTCTCCCTTCCTTCACACTGCCTCCTATCCTTTCCTCCTTCCCTCTTTCCCTCTTTCCATCCTTCCCTCCTTCCCGCCGCAAGCCAAAGCAAGCTGCAGCAACTCCATCAAAGCTTATCTTACTCAACCGATTAAAACAAACAAACAAAGAATGAAAGAAAGAAAGAAAGGAAAGAAAAGAAAAAAAAGGTGTTCACATAGATATTGATATGCATTTGTCGCAGGTTGCAAAATTACGACAAGCTGACGAGCAAGAAAGGCTTAGCCAATGCGACGGCTTTCCTACGGTCGAGTGGCTGTGACGGCTCGCTACAGAGGGGGTTCCGCCTTCAGACCTTTTTCTTCTCCTTCTTCTTCTTCTTTCTTGTTATTCTTCTTTTTTCTTTCTCTTTTTGTTTGTACTTTTCTTCTCCTTCTTTTATTTATTTCTTCATATTCTTTGTTTTTTCCCTCTCTCTCCTTCTTTTTCTTCTTTCTTATAAATCTTCTCTCTCTCTTTCTTTGTATTTTTCTTATTCTTCTATCTTCTTCATCTCCTTTCTCTCTCGCTCTCTCATTGTAGTAGGATCTGAACTTATTTTTTCTTATAGTTTTTTTTTTTTTTCTTTTTTTTTAGGAGGGGAGAGGGGAAGGAGGGAGAGAGTAACCTAAAGGCTAATTTTGCGGAAGGAGGCTTTGATATTATTATCTCTATTCTTCTTCCACTACTTTTGTTACTACTATTACTACTCCTACTACACTCCTAATACTATTACTATTACTACTGTTACTACAACTACTACTTTCATCTCCTTTCGTTTTTTTTTTCTGTTCCCCCTACTCCCCCCCCCCCCCCATCACCTCCTCTATTTTTCCGTCTTCCTCCTCCTGTCTTTCTTTTTCTTTTTTTTCTTCCCTCTCTCCTCCTTGCTTCTCTTTCTCTCTCCTTTTATTTCTTATTTTCCCTCTCTCTTTCTCTCCCCGATTTTATATTATTCCCTCTCATTTTCTCCCTTTTCTTATTTTCCTCTCTCTTTTCTTCTCTTTCTCTCTCCTTTTCTGAATCTTTCTCTCACATTTGACCCCCCCCCCTCCCTCCTTCTCTTACCCTCCTTTTGTTTCTCTCTTTCACTCCTTGTGTTTCTCTCTCTCTCTCTCTCTCATCTCTCCTATCTCTTCTTCCTCCTTCCAAGTTTACTCTTTCGATCTCTCTAACTCCCCCCCCCCCCCCGTCCGTTTACGCGTCGTCCTCATCGCTTCCTAGTTTATCGTCGTGCTTCATGCTTCCTACTTTATTACGCCCCACTCATTACCTGCTAGTTTATTGGCCTCCTCATTGTCTCTTACATTCTAAGCTTAATCTTTATAAGTCGCTTCTCGTTACTTTATTCTGTTCCCATTTTCACATTATTTATAACTGAGAGTTGATTTTTTTTCTTCTCCTTTTTTTCTAGAAATTGCTTCTCTTGGTGCTGTGCCCTTTTCTTTGCTTCTTTTTGTTTCTCGCTCTCTGTCTCTCTCTCTACTCTGTCTCTCTATCTCACTATCTTTCTGTTTCTCATTCTCTATCTCTCTCTTTCTCTCTCTCTTTATATATATATATATATATATATATATATATATATAT
>BOPN01002799.1:162500-175000 GCA_017312705.2 Penaeus japonicus | reverse complement strand
CTCATCAGTCTAGCAGAAGGAGTCTATTTCCTATATAAAACACAGAAAATATGACCCTTAATGCATTGTGGCCACATGGGAGAGAGACACTATCGTCCGTTCTGCCATCGTACCAGAGAAAGAAAAAAAGGAAGATCAAAACTGCTGCCACAGGTTTTTTTTAAAGCTCTTTCGTGGTATATTCTAAACTTATATATAATATACACCTCCTCCTTCGAGCCACATCACGATTCCGGATATCTATAAACTGTCAGCTGTCTATAGATCCACAATCAGTATAGATACCAGTCACCAAAGAACACTTTTGTCGTACAAACACAAAATGTACTAGGAACAAACTCACCAGACTCAAGAGTTTTAAAATCGTTCATAAAAGAAGAAAAAGGAAAGAAAAAAATATATCATAAAAGAAATCTATAAACAGATATCACTTCTCGAATATATATACCTGTCACAAATCCTTTCATGAAGGATACAAAAAACACAGTCGATAGATATCAACAAAAGGATATACCGACTATCCATGAATCGGTGTGCAGTAGAACATTTAAGCGTCGTTAATTCTGAATGTTCAAAAATGTTGGCTTTCGCTTTTCGTCGGAGATTCGGCGCTCAGGATCAGTGTGGTGTCTTGCAAAGAAAACGGGGGGTTGGCCTTGGCATCTCCCCCCCAATAAATACACTGCAACCACAAAAAATCTCACAAAACTGTACAAGTCCCTTGTCATATGTTACATTCAAAAGAAAGGTCCATTGAGATTATATATATTCTCTCTCTATATGTATATATTAACACTTTTGACTCGGAACTTTCGACAGACTCCGCACGATTTCACTTCCTCAAAAGACAAACGGATTTCGCCCCGGCCTGCGTAGAATCAATAACGCAGGTCCTGGGGCGGGGTCCTCTGGCCGGGTCCTCCTGGCCGGGTCCTCCTGGCCGGGTCCTCCTGGCCGGGTCCTCCTCCTCCCTGCTGACATTTGTGCTTTCGAGCGCGAGGGCCTCGTCTTTGGGCGTGCCTGGGAGGGCGCGTGGGCGTGAGAGACAACAGCCGTCCTCGCCAGCTCTCAAAGGAAGGTATTGCTGTGGTGGGACTTGAGGTACAAGGAAACAGGGCGATTGGTAAGGGACTGAAGGGGACCAGGGGCAAGGGTCAAAGGCCCACCGCTAGGGGACTGCGCGTGGAATCGTGGGCGTGTTGGCGGGCGTGTTTAGCTGTCGCAGGCGTGAGGGCGAGATGTCTCACGCCAACCGCTCGTCTATGGTGAGTGGCGTCTGGTTGTCGTCCCCGTCCTGGTGTCTCGCGATGTCGGTCGGTGAGGTGTAGTCCGACTCGTCCATGTGATCCTCGAGGTCAGAGGTCGAGGACGCAGGAGCTCCGGGTGAGGGCGACGCTGAGCCGTCGAGGCTGAACTCGGAGGTTGGTGTCATGACGGAGGGCAGGTCGCTGCTGGCGCGGCTGGAAGGTGGGTCGCCGTGGGAGTCAGCGCTTAAAAGGTCAGCGCTGAGCAGGTCCTTCTTCAGCATCTCGTCCTTGAAGAGGCCTGTCTTAATGTAGTCTCCCTTGAGAGGTTCGGCGCCCGGAGGCAGGAGCTTGGCGAGGTCGGTGAGGCCGTTGTCGCGGAAGTACATCGTTCTCATCTCGTCTCGCTTCTGCCGCATGAGGGCTTTGTACTCAGAGATGCGCATCTTCTTCCCGTCCACGATGCAGGTGCGCTTCGGGCGCGGCCGGTAGCGGTAGTCGGGGTGCTTCTCCATGTGCAGCTTGGAGAGGCGCGACTGCTCCTCGTAGTATGGCTGCTTCTCCGAGTTGGACATGGATTTCCATCTGGATCCTGCGGGAGAAAAGGAACAAGCCGTTTCTGAACAACACGTCGCACTAGGCAATGTAAATAACCGAATCAAATATTAGGAATATATATATATCTTTTTATACAAATAAAAGCATCGCGACCCCGTACCTAAGATCTTGGAGATGCTGGAGTTGTGCATGTCAGGGCAAGCCTTGAGGATCTTGCGTCTCTCGTCCCTGGCCCATACCATGAAGGCGTTCATGGGGCGCTTGACGTGCGGCTTGTTATCCCCGTCCTTACGTGTCTGGCGGATGATCTTCGCGCCGAACATCTTGGCTGCTTGGGGGGGAGGAGGTTGACGATTAGTGTCGTCTTCTTGAGAGTCTCCGAGATACATTTGGAGACTGTTAAAATCTACAAAGTGAGACAAACGAACGTATAGACAGAGGGAAAAAAGAATGTTAATTTGTACAGCAGATATGTGGTGGGAAATATGCATTCAAATTCATCAGAGTAATTGTTCATGACTGAAGCGGTTATTTCTACTCACTCTGGCAAGTGGTGACGTATTCCTCTTCCTTCTTATCCTGTGTTGTGTGAGACGAGGACGTGGTGACGGAGGTGATGCCGCCCATGGTGCCGCCCAGGGAGGTGAGCGAGGTGAGGGGCGTGGCCGAGGGGAGGCTGAGGCCGCCCATGGAAGTAAGGTGGGGAGGGAGGGAGGAAGGTATGGAGGAAGGCGGCAGGTACATGGGAGGGAAGGCAGGTGGAGGGTAGTGCTTGCCAGGCAGGCCTCCCGCCATGGTCGGCGACGGCAGGGAGCCGAGGCCCTGGCCCAGCCCCTGTCCCAGGCTCTGGCCGAGGCCGCCGAGGATGTCCTTGTGGTCCGGGAGGCCGGGGAAGGGCGGCGTCATGTACGGGAGGAAGGAGTGGGGCACGAGGGAGGGGGGCAGCCCCGGGGCCTTGGGCGAGAGGGCGCTCATGTCGCTGGGCTTCGGGCTGGCGTCTTTGGGCTTGGTGAGATTCAGGGGCTTTTCCTCTTGGTGCTCATGCGAAGAGGGCGTGGGCGTCTGTGCTGGCGTGTGGGCAGTGTGGGCTGCGGAATTCTGCGAGAGCTGCGCCAACTGGGCGGACGCGGACATCCACGCTGGCACCTGCAAAGGGAAGAGAAAACATCCGTCGATACTTCGTAAAACAGCGAGTGTACTCCAGGAACTAATTCTCGCCCCGCCAAGTGAGAGCCTCCTTCAACCCGAAACCTTTTACCATTTCAAACATCGCGTAAAATGTGGACTGAAAAACACTCCCCCCGAAAAAGAGTTACACCCTGGCAATGCAGGTAAAAAGTACGCATGAACGAGTCAGCGAACAATAAAAAATAAAGAGAAAAAAATCTCGACAACTTACCGAAGCCGCAACAGAAACCGGAGGAATCTTGGTGAACGTGGCTTCGTGGGGTGGTGAAATGGGCGGCAGCACGGGCGCGGTGGGCGGCGCTGGAGGGGCGGTGTGGGTGGTGCCTCGCAGACCCTCCAGCAGCGGTAGGAACATGAGGTTGTGAGGGTGCTGGAGCCCGCCCAGGCCCTTGTTAGCGCCATACTGCCCGTACAGCTGGTTCTGCGGGAGAGAAAGGGCGAACGCCGCGTTAGAAACAAAGAAGCAAAGAACATTCGGGAGGAATGGCGGAGAAATAATGTTGGTCGAAAGACGAAAGTGAAGTGAAGAAAGTTTTAAAAAATAAATCAGGTTGGGAAAGAAAATGATGATGATGATGATGATGATGAAAAGGAAATAGAAAAAGGAAAAGGAGGAAGAAGATCAGGCGGGAAAGAAAAAAAAAATAGTGAAAGAAAAACAAGAAGGAGAAAAAAAAACCCGAGCTCCCTTGTATAGTGGGGGGGAGGGGGAGGGGAGGGGGAGGAAAGAGGAAGGAACTAATATTTGAATTTTAAATCCAGGCATCAATCACCGCGCCCCGTCTTCTATGGAATACAAATAGAAGTGTCAATTTTTGTCAATTTGGGAGACTGAGCTCGTGGGGGATTGATTGATTGTGTGGCGCGCGCGATGGTTTGTTTCTTTGTCTGTTTGCGTGTGTGCGTTAGAGAGAGAGAGAGAGAGAGAGAGAGAGAGAGAGAGAGAGAGAGAGAGAGAGAGAGAGAGAGAGAGAGAGAGAGAGAGAGAGTCAAACCTCTAAACTTGAACGTCAAATACTCCGGTAAAGAAAAGCCCACCAACGTCGATCCATAAAATAACAATCGCTTTTGTCTCCGTCCGCATTCAGCGCCATGCTCTTTTGCTCTCTCCCTTCCCCTCTCCCTCGCCCTCCCTAGCCCTCCCTTTCCCACTACCATTAGGAACGACGAGAAAGCTAGAAATATATGAGCTCAAGAACAAAAATCAGAACTTCCGACCAGCTCCGGCTCTCTCTCCCGCTCGCTGCCGACAGGATGGAACAAAAGAAGAGCGCGTGATGCTTGAATGGCGCGCGTTTCTCAGTCAGGGAGCGCGAACCCAAAGTCTTTTCAAGGGGATACAATACCGTCTCTCCGCCGGTGCCGGGATTTTTGGGTTGTGGGGAATGGAGGGAGGGGGGGGGGGGGATCTTAAATGTCATTATTCTTTATGCGTGTATATGTGTGTGTGTATGTCATTTTCCTCTTTTGTTGCGTTCTTTATGTTTTTTTTTCTTTTCTAAATAAATTTTGACCCTATCTGTTTGACTTTCTAGAACCCTCGCTCTTTCTCTCTCTCTCTCTCTCTCTCTCTCTCTCTCTCTCTCTCTCTCTCTCTCTCTCTCTCTCTCTCTCTCTCTCTCTCTCTCTCTCTCTTTCTCTCTCTCTCTCTCTCTCTCTTTCTCTCTCTCTCTCTCTCTCTCTCTCTCTCTCTCTTCTTCTTCTTCTTCTCTCTCTCTCTCTCTCTCTCTCTCTCTCTCTCTCTCTCTCTCTCTCTCTCTCTCTCTCTCTCTTCCTCTCTTCCTCTCTTCCTCTCTTCCTCTTCCTCTCCCTCCCTCTCTCCCTCCCTCTCCCCTTCTCCCTCCCTCCCCTCCCTCCCTCCCTCCTTCCCTCCCTTCCTCCCTCCGCCCCCCGTTCAATAAATGGCAGGAGATGAAACGTGACATTCGAAAGGCTCGGTCTTCGTAAGCAACGGAATTTCTCTGACAAATATCCGGCTCAGCTGAATCATCGCGGGAAACTAAATGACAAAAGTAATACTATTGACACGTCCCGACTGCGTGACAAAGGAGAACATCCGGATATAGCTATTCTTGCTGTTTGGTCAAAAAAAGAAAGAAAGAAAAAAAAAGTGAGAATGATAGAATGACTCAAAGATATACATATATACGTGCGCGCATAAAAAAAAAATGTGTGTGTGTGTGTGTGTGTGTGTGTGTGTGTGTGTGTGTGTGTGTGTGTGTGTGTGTGTGTGTGTGTGTGTGTGTGTGTGTGTGTGTGTGTGTGTGTGTGTGTGTGTGTGTGTGTGTGTGTGTGTGTGTGTGTGTGTGTGTGTGTGTGTTTTCGTGTTCGTTCCATAATTGATTCATATCCATACATACACATCCATACCCAGTGACATAGCACACAGTTGTACAAACCAGTCCACCTTCCCGCCGAGAAAGGAAACTGCAACCCCCACCCCCACCCCCTACCCCACCTCCAACCCCCCCACCCCACCCCAACCACACCCACGCTCTTGCCTCCGCTCCCTCCCCCTCCCCTTCCCCTTCCTCCCACCCCCACCCCTCCTCCTCCCTTATAACTCGTTCAAAAGGAATACCAAAACACATCGCCACTCGCGAACCGCAACGCATCTTTAACCGGAGCTGAGAAACAAAGGTGATCCTCCCGACCCGAAAGCTAACTCGACGTCGACGGCTTTCGAAATGGCGTTATTGCAAGTGACACGACGATTGCAAGTGACCCGACGGTTGCAAGTGATATCGTGACGCTACTGGAGGCCGCACCGGAGCGACAGGAACGGCTGTCGTCGACCAGATTACTTACTTGTCTATTTACTTATATACTTATGGGGCGTCGATGAGGATGCGTGTGTAGGTTGTGGAGGGAGACGAGGGAAGGTGATAACGCTGATGATGAAAGAGAGGTGGGGAGGGAGCGGGAAGGAGGGAATGGGAGGGTAAGTGAGTGAGTGAGTGAGTGAGTGAGTGAGTGAGTGAGTGAGTGAGTGAGTGAGTGAGTGAGTGAGTGAGTGAGTGAGTAAGTGAGTGAATGAGAGAGAGAGTGAGTGAGTGAGTGAGTGAATGAGTAAGTGAGTGAATGAGTGAGTGAGTGAGTAGAGAGAGAGAGAGAGAGAGAGAGAGAGAGAGAGAGAGAAAGAGAAAGAGAAAGAGAAAGAGAAAGAGAGAGAGAAAGAGAAAGAGAGAGAGAGAGAGAGAGAGAGAAAGAGAGAGAGAGAGAGAGAGAGAGAGAGAGAGAGAGAAAGAGAAAGAGAAAGAGAAAGAGAAAGAGAGAGAGAGAGAAAGACAAAGAGAGCTTATTCACACAGTATTCATACAAGAGTATTCGCAGTTGGCTCACCTGTAGTGTCTTGAGTGTGTTGTGGTGTTGCAGAAGTTGCAGGGTTTCCTGGTGCCTCCTGAGAGCCTCCTGTTGCGTCTGCAGTGCCGCCTCCTGCTCACTGGCCACCTGCGGAGAGAGAGAAAAAGAAGGTTGTAAATAAAGCGGCGAATACGCGCTCGCACAAATTCCTTTCGCAAACAACTTCAAGGGTTCAAGACAGGTGAGGATAATGAGGAGGAGTTAACGAGGAGAATAAACGTGATATTAAAAGAAATGAAACAAGATGTTGAGGAGAAGGAGGAGAAGGCTATAACTTTGAGGAGGGTTTGATGCGGTTTAGCCTTTCGCTTCGTGGATTTATGGTAATCTCATTTTAATGGCCTCCGGAATCCATGCCTCGCGTTTTTCGCTTTTTTTTCTCTCTCCATTCTGTGAGTATTGTTCTTTTCGCTTTTGGGTTTCGTTGCGTTTACGCTAACATACACAAAGGACTTCTCCCCTCTCTTCTCTTCTCTTACTCTTACTCTTGTTCCTTCCTCATTCTCCCTTTCTTCCTCCTCTTTTTCCTCTTCTCTCCTCCCTGCTCTTCCTTCTCTTCCCCCCCCCCTTCTTCCTCCTCCTCTTCTTCCCCCTTTTCTTCCTCCCCCTCCCTTCTCCTCCTCCTCCTCCTGTTCTTCCCCCTACCCCCCTCCTCCCACTCCCCCCCTCCCCCCTCTTCCTCCTCCTCCTCCTCCTCCTCGCCTCTGTCTCCCCACTCACTGCACCTCCATTACACAGTTTCTGGGAGAGTACACCAGGTTAGCCGCGACAAGACCACGACAAAAACGCGACCTCCCATTGTGGCATCCCGGGCAGCTGCATGTGGTCTTCCAAGCCATGCTGGTTGTGCATCATATTTACGTCAGAGCTCGCCCCTTCGTTCTAATCTACCCCCTCCCGGCTCCCTTTTCGGCGAGTGGACACAACGGAGGATCTCCGCTGGACACACAGCAAAAAGTGGACACGCCGTGGACAATGGGGCTGGACAGCGGCCCCGGAGGAACACGGACGGGGAACGGAGCCCTCGGGACAAAGGCGCCTTTGCGAGGTGTTTCTCATGCCGACAAACTTCGACGGGACCCCTCCCCCCCCCCCTCCTCCTCCTCCTATGTCTCCAGTTCCTCCCCCCCCCCTTACACTCTAATCTTCCCAATCGACTTCATGACTCAAATCACGCTTCTCCCAAATGATTAACACTATCGCCATTGAACACCTCTCAACACGCAACGTTCCCTCAGCGCAAACGGGATAAACAGGCGATCTCTGTTGCATGCACTCAACATGGAGATCACAGAATGCGGCGCCGGGATGATGTATGTTATGTTTCGTCTCTCCTTTTGTGTGATGCTGATGAGGCTCGAGCGGAAAAGTGGAGGTTCTCGGAGTGTGATGCTATCGGTGGTGTTGGTCTCTGTGGAATGCAGGCGGCTAACTGACAGATCGGCAGAGGCGTTGATAATCATGTCGATATGGATTAGGATATCTGTCATTGCATATATAAATATATTCATACATACATATATATGCATATATATGTATCTATCTATCTATCTATATATATATATATATATATGTGTGTGTGTATATATATATATGCATTTATATATATATATATATATATATATATATATATATACATATATATATATATATACATATACATATATATACACATACATGTATATATGTATGTGTATATTTATGTATATACATATATATCTATTTATCTATCTATCTCTATATATATGTATAGAAAATAACAAAAGAGGCAGAAAAATAAGAAAAGAAAAGAAAAGAAAAAAAAATATTTATAAACAGAGACACTAACGAAATGGTTCCAGATGGCACCAATTGTAACACCCTCCCCCCCCATCCCCTACCCCCTCTCTTACTACGCCCCCCCACTCTCCCCTCCCCCATGACAAAGACATACAGGAAACTCCGAACAAAAAGAAAAGGGTATTTACCAATTCCGGTCAAAGGAACAAGTAATTGTGAGCACATGGGTCAGGCAGGGTCATGGGGGAGGGGAAGAAGGGAGGAGAAGGGGAGGAAAGAGGAAGAGGGAGAAAGGAGGAGAGGAGGCAAGAAAATATAAAGCGACAGAGGGAATAGAGGACGGTTCACCAATCTAGAGGATAAGAATAAATAGAGAGAGAGAGAGAGAGAGAGAAGAGAGAAGAGAGATAGAGATAGAGATAGAGATAGAAATAGAAATAGAAATAGAGATAGATAGAGAGAGAGAGAGAGAGAGAGAGAGAGAGAGAGAGAGAGAGAGAGAGAGAGAGAGAGAGAGAGAGAGAGAGAGAGAGAGAGAGAGAGAGAGAGAGAGAGAGAGAGAGAAAGAGAGGAGAGAAATAGAGAGAGAGAGAATAAGCAAGGCAAAAGAGCTGACTTCACCACCTCGTCCCTCGCTCCACTGGGGTCAGAGGAGCACCGATTCGGCTACAATAACATGGCAGCTGAAGAAGCAACAACCCATGATTGCAAACTACCCATACAATGTGCGAAATGAATGTCGGAAAAAATTACATAATCAAGTTCTAAGAAAAGAAGGGGGGACTAAGGGCAAAATTAGTCCATCAACTCTCCACTCTGCACAAGATAATGAGCGTGACATAATGTGTTGTGGTGCATGGCATTATGACCTAAGCGTGAGCAGGAAGGGTAGAGGAGGGGAGGGATAGCTAGGACGGGGGAGGGGTAACAAGGAAGAGGAAGAGGAAGAGGAAGAGGGAGAGGAAGAGGGAGAGGGAGAGGAAGAGGGAGGGGGAAAGGGAGAGGGAGAGGGAGAGGGAGAGGGAGAGGGAGAGGGAGAGGGAGAGGGAGAGGAAGAGGGAGGGGGAGAGGGAGAGGGAGAGGGAGAGGGAGAGGGAGAGGGAGAGGGAGAGGGAGAGGAAGAGGAAGAGGAAGAGGAAGACGGAGAAGGGGAGGGGGAGGGGGGTGTAGCAAGAGCAACAATCAAAGGCATCTCGTAAAGCCGCTGGAAATCATAACTGTGGCTCGAGGAAACCCCCGTCTGAAGGTCAACGAATCAAAATATCGAGTCGTTAGCGGTCAGAAGGAGAAAACGACGAAGTAAAAAAAAAAAAAAAAGGGGAGGAGGATTTCAGTCAAGGAAGGGATAAGGGCTAAGGGATAAAAGGGGGAAGAGGGGAGACCCAGTCACTTCGATTATCAAAAGAGGGGTGAGGGAGAGGAGGACGAGAAGAAAATGCAGTCCCGATATCGACGAACACGACGTGACAAATGCGTTCGTCGTGGCAGCTGGTCATCGGGGCCGGAGCTGTCGTTGCGTGTTAAGAGTGGTCTTGCTTAAGGCTCGGCCCGTGACGAAAGGCGGGGCTGCAGAGAATAAGTCTGTGGTGTTGTCGCCAGCCGTTACTAGCCAGGTGCTGGCCATAGCAGTGGTAACTACACAATGAAAACAAACACCATGGAAACAAACAATGAAAACAAACAACATGAAAACAAACAATGAAAACAAACACCATGAAAACAAACACAATGACAACAAACACCGAAGACTGAATCTCGACCAACAACTTGGAAACAACTTAGAAGCAGAGAGCGAAAGACCACACAAACATCGACCGAAAGAAGAGAGAAATAACAAGACGAAGGGGGAGCGAGAGAAGAGAGAAGAGAAGAGAAGAGAAGAGAAGAGAAGAGAAGAGAAGAGAAGAGAAGAGAAGAGAAGAGAGAAGAGAAGAGAAGAGAGGATAGTGGCAATCACGGGCAAACATTCGGAGAAATCCACACACACACACAAAAAAAGAAACGGGAAAGGCGAGCTGAAACCGAGCCTAGCCGAGCCGACGGTAGGGGCGAGGTCCAAAGGCCTGGCCGAGGGAGGCAATGGTCAAGCCCGAGAGAAAAACGCAGAGATCTGGTGATTCCCAGCAATAACAAAGGTCAGGGACAAAGCTCCTACGGCCTTGTTGTTGTTGTTGTTGTTGTTGTAAGGCGAACCAGCAAGAAAACTTTCAAAGGCTTAGGAGGATTGCTGGGAATTTCACAAGAGATGGCCATGGAAGGATAGATGGAGGGAGGGAGGGAGGGAAAAAGAAGAAGAGGGAGGGGAGAAGAGAGCGTGGGGAAGAAGGGGAGAGAAAGGGATAAAAGAAAGAGGGAGGGGAAAGTATGGGGTGCAGAAGCAGGGAGGAAAGAGGGAGAAAAGGGAAGAGAGAGGGGGAGAAGGAGATCGTGGGGAAGAGGGACAGAGAGAGGGAGGAGGATTGAAGGATGAAAGATAGGCGAAAGAGAGACCGAGAGAAAGAGAGAGAAGCGAAGAAGAAGAAGAAGAGAAGGAGGAAGGGAAAAAGGGGCCAAGGGGTCAGAGAGAGAGAGGAGGATTGAAGGATGAAAGATAAGCGAAAGAAGGACAGAGCGAAAGAAAGAGAAGCGAAGAAGAAGAAGAGAAGGAGGAAGGGAAAAAGGGTCCAAGGGGTCAGAGAGAGAGAGAGAAGGATTGAAGGATGAAAGATAAGCGAAAGAGAGACCGAGAGAAAGAGAGAGAAGCGAAGAAGAAGAAGAGAAGGAGGAAGGGAAGAGGAGGGCGAAGGGGTCAGAGAGAGGGAGGAGGATTGAAGGATGAAAGATAAGCGAAAGAGAGACCGAGAGAAAGAGAGAGAAGCGAAGAAGAAGAGAAGGAGGAAGGGAAGAGGAGGGGGAAGAAGGGGTCAGAGAGAGAGAGAAAAGGATTGAAGGATGAAAGATAAGCGAAAGAGAGAGAAGCGAAGAAGAAGAAGAGAAGGAGGAAGGGAAGAGGAGGGGGAAGGGAAAAGGGGGCGAAGGGATCAGAGAGAGGGAGGAGGCTTGAAGGATGAAAGATAAGCGAAAGAGAGACCGAGAGAAAGAGAGAGAAGCGAAGAAGGAGAAGAGAAGGAGGAAGGGAAGAGGAGGGGGAAGAAGGGGTCAGGTAATCCTACAGTCGTCAGGTTACTGTGTGTTTGTCACCGCGTCCTTCGCTCTGCTACACATGGCTTGGACGCCGGTGGACATTGATGCATGAGATTAGCATTGATCGCTAATTTTTAGCGGTTAGCGCAACACAAGAGATTAGCATACATCGGCAATTTTGACCCGGCTGTCATACTGAGCGAGGGTAGTAGGTCTGTTTCGCTCCCCACTTTTTGTACAGAAGTAATACATCAACGCCGAGATTCAGGAAAGAGTATTTTTGTACAGTCTGGCGCATGTTTGCCTTTCGTGATCAGCGGGTATGTCTAATTTAAAGTGGATGATGTAATACGTAAGAGCCCGACTTTCGGAAGCTGTACCTGTAGCTCTAAAATACACAAATATAAACACACGTTAAGAAACACGTACACGTACACACACACACACACACACACACACACACACACACACACACACACACACACACACACACACACACACACACACACACACACACACACACACACACACACACACACACACACACACACACACACACACACACACACACACACACACACACACACACACACACACACACACACACACACACACACACACACACACACACACACACACACACACACACACACACACGCACACACACACACACGCACACACACACACACGCACACACACACACACGTACAGACACACACACACACATATACACACACATACACACACTGTGGCACTAGAATTCTCTCGTATGACGGCACCGCGAGACGGTCACGGGCTGGCGGTGTCCCTGTTTTGACACCCGTTGACGAATAACCCTTAGTTACCCGTTACCAGCCGTTGGTCTGTCTTATACCCGGTGTTGCCTTACTTGGCGGCGAGGAGGAGGAAGAATGGGGGGGGGGGGGGAAGGGGAAGAGGGGAAATAAGGGGGAAGTTGGGACGGGTAAAGATTGGGTGAGAGGAAGGGAGGGAAGGAGGGACAGGGACAGGGACAGGGAGGAGAGGGAGACACACACACATACACACACATACATACACGATTATTCAAAGATACATGCACACACACACACACACACACACACACACACACACACACACACACACATATACACACACACACATATATATATATATATATATATATATATATATATATATATATATATATATATATATATATATATATATATACACATATATCAAGAACCGAAAATCAACACTCAC
>BOPN01002799.1:150000-157500 GCA_017312705.2 Penaeus japonicus | reverse complement strand
AAGACTGCATAGGAGACCATCCGTTCGTAAGGTCGAGTCGAGTTTAACAACCCCGCGGCGTCACATTCAAACAAGTATCGTCTAGATTGCCTCCAGGGACGCCATTCTCACCTCCACAGTAATCATCACAATCATCATCACATGCATTGTTGACGTTCGAATGCATGTCTCTCGCATATGATCCGCAATTAGCAATATTGTGTATCTCCGCCCGTGCGAACCAGAGCGGCTCGGGGAGAGATGCGCAAGTTACAATGCACGCATTCGGACACCTCTTCAATGTCTTCGCTACGGCAGTGATTTTGATTCTAAGAATTTGTTTTATGCAAATTTATAAGCATTTCGATTCTTTCTTTCGTGGGAAATAGCACAAACTTAAATTATGCTAAGAGAATAACCAAATTGAAAGTGGAAATTTATACAAATGTTGCTGTGAAGTGAGCGGTCGACACAAAACAAAGCATCTCCGTTTTCTATCGGCCATCACGCGATATAATCTATACTCGCAAGACAAACATCTCTGTCTCGAGACACACAGCTAAATAACAGATAGCCAATCGCAATCCCATAAGCACAGCTAGAGAAAAATAATGCGTACGGAAACTAAAAAGAGAACACTAGCATCTCCGCAGCCCACCGGCCCTTTGCCGCGCAGATCGAACTTGGAACAAAGCGAGGCGAGTGATTGGCCAGCCACAGCGTCAGGTGCACCAATCACGCGCACCCATTGTTCTCTCCGCCGCTGACCATCTCTGGGAGATTGAGTCAGTGCCGCGCCCTGGACGAGCCCGGCGCCTTGCACACTGCGACGGCGGGCGTGGGGGCGGGGGAGGGAGGGCGTGACCTAGGGCTCCCGTAGGCGAAGGGAACACAATAGCGGGGTCCATGACGCCGAGTCTATTGTCTCACCTGTGCCGCGTCCGCCCGTGGCCGAGGCAAGAAAATGGCGCACGACCGACACAATGACTCTCCGGCGGGGACGCCGCACGCGGGGGTTCCGTTTAGCTGAAGCGCCGTCAGGAACAAAAACTGCTCGATTAATTCGGGGTTATTCACTTCACAACATTTGAAGTATTTTCCTCTCTTTTCCCTCGAGGAGAGCCAGCAAATGACGACGGCGGAGGGCTCTCCCAGCCAGATAATGATGAAAATCCTTCTAGATAATTTTCCTTCGAACGTTTTTTTTTCTTTCTTTCTTCGTTTCTCATTTATTTATACCTCATTTGAAGACGGCCCGCCGAGACTAATCATCCTAATCCAACCAATTTACTCAACCATCACATCCACCACCCGCTCCCTCCCTTCTCCTCCCCCCCTCCTCCCCCTCGTCCCTCCCTCTCTCCTCAGCGTTGAAAAAGCCAAGTACTTCACTCCTCTAATCACCTCTTGTTTCCCCCACTCCCATTGCTCTCTAAGAATGCCTTCCCCTGCCCTCCTCTTCCCCCCTCCCCCCCCCCCCCCTCCCCAGCCTTCTTCTCCTTCTCCTATCACAATTTCTTCCAATTCTTCTTCCTATCATTCTTCCACAGTGATCTTGTCCCCACCCTCCTCTTACATCACTCTACACTCTACACCAATAACGACTGACCCAATACGAGGAAAAGGATAGGTAGATGGTTAGGGGGAAGAAAGTGGCGGGATAGAGCGCGGAGGAAGGTCGCGAAAATCGCCCTTCGAGACGCGGCGAAGAGGAAGTGTTATTATGACCGACCAATTTAAGACAAATGTCAACATAATTGGCTCGGGGCAGACTCACTCGCTGCGGTCTTAAAGTCTCTATAAAGACTGCCCGTTTACACAACCCTCACTTTAATGTACCTCTATCCACCTCCACATGAATTTCACACTAATTGGTGTATAGCTCGTAATGCAGAGACCGATTTGCTCTTGCACGCACCGGCCCGTGGTCTGATGGCTACCTTCCTACACCGATTAGATAAAGGGGATGGAGTGCTACCCGTGTTATTCTCTCGCCGATGCTAATGCTATACGGCGGCCGTTAATATACATGTGCACCGGGGAGAGAAAGAGGGAGACTCGCCTATATTTCTGACCACTAATTAGGCTTTTTGTTAACGCAATTACGGTATAGAAGAGAGGTGTCAACACACAGGTCAGATTCTCTCTCTTTTTCTCTCACTCTTTCGCTCTTTCTCTCTCTCTCTTTTCATTTTTCTCTCTCTCTCTCTCTCTCTCTCTCTCTCTCTCTCTCTCTCTCTCTCTCTCTCTCTCTCTCTCTCTCTCTCTCTCTCTCTCTCTCTCTCTCTCTCTCTCTCTCTCTCTCTCTCTCCCTCTCCCTCTCCCTCTCCCTCTCCCTCTCCCTCTCCCTCTCCCTCTCTCTCTCTGAGTGTGTGTATGTTTATGTCTGTGAGTTTGTATGTGCGTCAGCGTGTGTGGTAGATTTCCTTAACCGGCTTCTGCCGCAACCATCAAAGGTCGGAAGACCTTTAAGACTGAGCCATGATAATGACCTTTGTTGACAAGAGAAGATTTGAGACACTGTTCGACAAAGGAAAGACAAAAAAGAAAGAACTGCTCTTTGAACGTTTCCAACCAAACATAAGACAGAGGCATTATTATGTTCAGTTTAGGTTCACATAAACACAAAGATTCCTCCGTGGCTGTGTATATGTCTTCACAGCGAACGAAGCAAGAACCGAGAGATTTCGTCGACTTTTCTCACTGTTTCGTTATCAGTTACTTCCTTACTCTCTTTCTTTCTTTCTTAAATTGATTCCATTATTTATTTTTTTTCTTCTAAATAATCCCAAGACGTCGACTTCCTCTCAAAATAAAAGGAAAAAAGAAAATATACTTTGAATCTCCTAAACCTCTTAAAAGTTCCCACATGTAAATAATTCTCTCTGAGTTTTTTTTTTTTTTCTCTCTCTCTCTCTCTCAAGCGAGCGAACAGTGTTACCATGACGATAAACAAGCGAGGGATGTGACCTATGTTTGGCAGTACTGTGGCGCCGCAGAGGGGGTACAATGGGGAAGATATAAACACGCAGAATAAGAAACAAAGCTTGTCAAACAGTTACCGCAGGATGTCAGGAATAAATAAAAGGAGAGAGAGAGAGAGAGAGAGAGAGAGAGAGAGAGAGAGAGAGAGAGAGAGAGAGAGAGAGAGAGAGAGAGAGAGAGAGAGAGAGAGATGGTGAGAAGCCGTCTAATTAGGGAAACAATCGGGATCCTTGTTGAATAGGGGAGAGGGGGGAAGGGGGGGGTGCTGTAGGGGGAAGGAAGGGAACCATCCATCTATCAGTCGATATGAACGTTTGTTTACTACCATCGCTTGATCAATCAAAATGGATGAAGGGCTGTATATTTGGCCTCTACTCACAGGAGAGCATTGTTAGAGGAGCGCGCCTCTCTCTCTCTCTCTCTCTCTCTCTCTCTCTCTCTCTCTCTCTCTCTCTCTCTCTCTCTCTCTCTCTCTCTCTCTCTCTCTCTCTCTCTCTCTCTCTCTCTGTCGGAACAGAAGTGTCCGACAAAATAAACAAACATTTAAACGAGGCAGCGAACACTCGTCGCCCACCCCGGCCCCGCCAAGTTCTCCTCGGAAGGAAGTCTTGTGTTTGTCACGATCAAGGCCGCGGCGGGCACGTGACACTGCTCTCCGCCCACCGCCCACCAGGACACGCCGCCCACCGCACCAACCGCCCGAGCTCCGAGTTCAGAGCCACCGCCGCTACCCGCCGAACACATACTTTTTACCTCACTATTTACAAACTAAACTCCCACCTTTCGTCGTCCTTTAATTTCCCTCCGTTTGTGTTCCTTCCCGTCTTTCTCTTCCTCTTCTTGTTCCTCAGCCCGACGGCCATATATATACTTCATATTTCCCCCCAAAGACTCGGCGTAATGAAAAGGTTTGGGACGAGTCCGGTTGTAATTTTCAGCGTACGACACGTTCACAGTCCTACATTGGAGATCCTGCGGCGTTGCCACGTCGCCAGAAACAATAGGAGCATAGTCTCGCCCCTTCACGCTATATTGACCTTTAAGACCTCGGGCCAGTTGGAGCAGAAAGTAACGAGGACTACGGTCAGCCGTAAAGGTGAGAATGCCTTGACTTCGCACCTATGGTTGGCTAGGTCAAGACATATGGGAGTTTCGTTCCTCTCGACTGACTCCTTGGAAAATATCCCTCTCTGTGTTCTCGTAAAATCCACGGAAATCGAGCGACGGCCATGTGTCTCCGAAGGCGCTGGTAAAAAAGACACTCCTTCCCTGTGGCTGTGCGGGTGATTTCAAACACAATCAGGAAAGGAGGAGAGGAAACAGACGAGGCTCTCCTCGGCCGAGCGCCACAGGAGAGGGAGAGACGTAGGGACGACAATGGCGGGCGGACGGCGGCTTCCACGTGCAGTGCACATGGGAAGCGAAGACAATGGCTAGATAATTACCAACTAATGTATTTCCCAGACAGTGTCGGCGGTGGCGGCGGCGGCGGCGGCGGTCACACCATGCTGGATCAATATAAGCTTGGGAGATGAAGCCGCAACTGGGAGTTTCAAAATAAGGAGAGAAAAACACGTCCTGCCTTTTTTCAGTTTGTTTACCCGGTCGCCGAGTGAATCCCTATTGATTACCTGCGTGAAAATCATCGATACTTTTATGCTTCTATGTTATATGGTTTTTTTTTTTTTTTTTTTTTTTTAGACTTCTTTTAATTATAGTCTCAGAATGTGGAAGGTTGTTATACCTGCATGAAAAATGGGTATACTTTACAGAAATATGGCGAGGGGAGTCAGCCTGTGTGCACATATGAATCATTAATATTTAACCATAATGTAAAAAACAAGCCGAAATTTGCATTTCAATTAAATGAAAACTGGTTTAATCACCATAAATGAATAATAATTCACAGCTGAAATCTGTAAGTGCTGGCACGGTTGGCCATTTTTTTTCCTCTTTGCATTCTATCCACAGAGCGAAAAAAAAAACAAAAAACATCCGAGCATCTGCATTGTTGGATGAAGATACTTCCCTATCTCCATAAACACTCTTCCCTTTCCCCTTTTCTTCCTCCTTCACGCACAACAGACCGTTCAACACCACCAAGCTAGACGAAACATCAATCTAAAAGGAGACAATATCCAACCCAAAAGCAAAATCTATTTGGTGCCCCTTTTTCTTCTTCCCGAATCTCTTTCTCTCTCGTGCTCGAAAGCTACACTAATACTCAAGCTTTCGATCGACTTCTTTGGAAATGTTAGCAGAGAGAGAGAGAGAGAGAGAGAGAAATATCTATAGTTAGATAGATAGATAGATAGTTAGAATAGACAGATAGATAGATAGTTAGAATAGACAGATAGAATAGATAGATAGTTAGAATAGACAGATAGATAGAATAGATAGGTGAATAGTTAGATAACTGATACCTCAATGTATAAGGATATAGGTAAACATAGTTACCTATATTGATAATAGACATAGCCTACCTATATAGCTACTTATATTGAGATAGATAGATGTATAGATAAAAGAGAGAGAGAGATAGATAGGTGGAAGTGGAAAAATAAAGACAGAAATGTATGGCTCGAAAAGGCACAGAAAGTCGAAAATATTTTACAGTCTGCTGGCCACCCACGCGACCCTCAGGGGGAAAGGGAGGGGGTGAGGGAGGGGGTAGAAGGTAAACAGGGGGATGGAGGGGGGGAGGGGGTTAGCTACCACGAGCTTTATGGACTGAAAAATATTCTTCGTCAGGGGAGAGGGGGGGGTAGGGGGGCAAGGGGACGACACAAGATGGAGGCGTTCTGTGTGTCGAGAAATTCATCAAGCGAGAGAAAATGACACTAACATTCGAACTTATTTCCTACAGCTTCTACTTTTCCTTTTTTTTCCTGATTTGTACGACAGGTTCTCAATCTCAAAGAGAAAGGTAAGGAAAGAGAGATAGAGAAGAGAGAAGAGAGAGAGAGAAGAAAAGAGAGAGATAGAGAGAAGAGAAGAGAAGAAACGAGAAGAGAACAGAATAGAACAGAAGAGAGAAGAGAAGAGACAGAGAGAGAGAAAGGAGAGAGAAGAGAAGAAAGAGAGAGCCGGAAAAAGAAGCATGTAAACAAATCCAAGAATAAAGTGGGAGATCATTACAGCCCGGGGGCGGGGAGCTATATGGTCTATAATTGACCAATGAAGTGTGTGATTAACGACCGTAGCCACAACAGCAGTAAAGCAGCAGTTACCGGAAACCTGGACATCTTTTAGCGAATCGGTGACCGGAAGAGACAGGCTTGTGGCCGGGTTAAAATATCCCTTATTGACTCCCGCCGGAAGGGCTATAGTTGTATAGGAGACGTCGGCTATTGGCTCTCCGCTCCTAAATGTGAAAAGTAAACCATTCTATATATGTACATATATATATATATATATATATATATATATATATATATATATATATAAATGTATGTATGTAAATATATATTAATATATATTCATTTATTTGTATATCTATATTTCGTTTCCACTTTCTCTACCTTACTTTTCAAATCAAAAAGAGGAAAAACGCAAGTTGAAAAAAAAAAATTGCAAAGATCATTCATTACTTGCAACAAAGCCTCTGACTCGCCATTACTTAAATGATGCAACCGGCTCCGCTTAGACCTTTAATCCACTTGAGGTTAAGCTCGTATCAAAGTCTTACTACAAAATCGTTTTTATGAGCTATTAAAAAATCACATTTGAAGTTTGAGTAAACGTGGGCTGAGTCTATACTTTTACATTTGAGAGAGGGAGAGGGAGGGAGAGGGAGGGGGAGGGAGAGGGAGAGGGAGAGGGAGAGGGAGGGGGAGGGAGGAGGGGGAGAGGGAGAGGGAGAGGGAGAGGGAGAGGGGGAGGGAAAGGAGGGGGAGGGGGAGATAGAGATAGAGATAGATAGATAGAGAGAGAGAGAGAAAGAAATAAATAAAGAAAGAGAAAAAAACATAAGATAGAAAGAGAGAACGAGAAGAGAAAAGAAGAGCAAAAAAAAAATCCATCCATAATCCCACATTAGAGCCCAAATAAAAAAAAATAATAATAAAAAAGCAAAAACCTTACATTCAAAATTGCAGAGAGCTTTTATGCAGCCTCTGAGTGAGATCACACTCGACCACCAAAGCTTAACAGTTTTAATAGTGCCGGGATTACGACCGCTGATTTCGCCACACAGGAATAAACCCATTTTCTATCTCGCCTCCGATAAATAATACAGATTCGCTTAATCACACACGGGCTCAGCTCAAGTGTATTCGGAAAAGCGCTACTCGATGCCAGGTCTTGAGAAAATACACGAGGGCTCGCAGTGGCTTTGCTAGGTGGCATCCTTGCGTATGTATGCAAGTCGAACGCACTCAGAGAGATCTCTCTCTCTCTCTCTCTCTCTCTCTCTCTCTCTCTCTCTCTCTCTCTCTCTCTCTCTCTCTCTCTCTCTCTCTCTCTCTCTCTCTCTCTCTCCTTATGCACAATCAGGTATACACTCAAACAAAACACACAAACACGGACAAGGAAAAA
>BOPN01002799.1:122500-142500 GCA_017312705.2 Penaeus japonicus | reverse complement strand
AGGGAGGAGGGAAAGAGGGAAAGAGGAGAATGGGAGGGCAAAGAAAGAGGGAAGAGGAATGGAGGGGAAAAAGGGAAGAGGGAGGGAGGGGAAGGGAAACCAGGAAGCCTAACAGCCTAACACACCTTTCCCCACCACACTCCCCCTCCACATACTCACCCCCACTTCCCCACTCTTAAGAGGGTGGATGGGTGTTGGGGGGGGAGGGTAGATATTCGTGTCTTGTCTTCCTTCACAAAGAATAATCTTCCTGGCAAAGTTATAAATGATTCGCGGATTATGATTGGAGTTGCAGAAGCAGGAGGAGGAGATGAAGGAGGAGGAGGATGATGAGGAGGAGGAAATGAAGGAGGAGGAGGAGGAGGAGGAGGAGGAGGAGGAGGAAGAAGAAGAAGAAGAGAAGGAGGAAGAAGAGGAGGAGGAGGTAGAAAAGAAGAAGGAAGAGGAAGGGGGAGGTGGAGGAAGAAGAAGAAGAAGAAGAGAAGGAGGAAGAAGAGGAGGAGGAGGTAGAAAAGAAGAAGGAAGAGGAAGGGGGAGGTGGAGGAAGAGGGACGGGACTGGAAGGGGAAAGAAGATGAGGGCAGAGGGAGGGAAGGGTAGGGGAAAGAGGGAGAAGAAGAAGAGGAGGGAGAGGGAAGACAAAGTTAAAGGAAAGAAGGAGGTGGAGAAGAAAGGGGAGAGGGAAGAAGAGAGAGGAGAGCGGAGAGGGGTGGGGGAGGAAGGAGAGGGAGGAGCCGTGACACTGGGAGGGTTCCGCCAGGCTCCGCCCTTTACGGCCTCGCGGCTTACGCCCGTCTCGCCCGCCGCCGGAGCTCAATAACTCCGCCTTCCGCTGCCGCTCTCGCTCGCGCGCGCCGACGTCGGAAGAAAGTGACAAGGCATTAAAACAGGCCGGCTCGGGAACACCGGGGGGCGTCGCCGAGAGATTAGATTTCGCCTGTTCGGGGCCCAGGAGGGGAGAGGGGGGAGGGGTAGAAAGGGTAGGGGGGAAAACAAGCCAATTTACCGTTTCATTCCTTGAACGTTCACCCCCCCCCCCCCCCCCCTTCCCATCTTCCCCTCGGTGACTTTGGAAAAAGAGAGGAAGAGAGACTAGTAGACGGAGAATATTACAAATTGGAAAATAACAACTCCTATGTAGCAATGATAATCACATTGGTAATAATAACAATAATATCAAGAAAAACAAATCCAAAAAAAGAATAATGATAATTATTATTATTATCGCTATTACCATTATAACAATACGCAGCATCGCCAGCGCCGACTTGAGGGGGGCGTTTCCCCACAGCAACGCCGTCGCCGAAGAGACAATGGTCGCGCCCGCCCACCGCAAGTGCCGCCCGCCATCCACGGCAGTTTCACCAACTCGCGAAATTGATAAGGGCGGAGAAGCCATCGCTGCGTCTCGTCCGCGGGCGCTCTGACAGTCGCCGTCGCAAAAAGCGCCCCGGCTGCGACTTATGCTTCGCTGCGACTTTTCGCTTGACGTTACGATGTGATTATGTATGAATTATGTCCAGATTCTTGACGGGATCCATGGTCTTGCACTATAAAAAGCAACCCCCACCCCCCATCCCCTATCCCTTCCCCTGTTCCCTCTCCCATCACCCTCCTCCCTTCCCCCCACCCTTTCTCTCTCCCTCCCCTTCCCCTTTCCCCTCTCCCCTTGCCCCTTCCCCTTTCCCCTTTCCCCTTGCCCCTCCCCCCTTTCCCCTTCCCCTTGCCCCTCTCTCTCTCCCCTTCCCCTTTCCCCTTCTCCCACCATCCCCTCCCCTCTATCTCCCCCCCCCCTCCCCCTTCAACTCAGGATAATAATTCTGAAAACAAAATTCACAAAAGGAGAGGACGTCTTTCTCCTGCCTCTTAAGAATTCCCTTTTTATCGTCTGAGATTTAGTTTATTCTTAGATGGACATTCAAAACAGAGAGAGAGGGAAAAAAACAACAAAACTGAGATGTGTGTGTGTGTGTGTGTGTGTGTGTGTGTGTGTGTGTGTGTGTGTGTGTGTGTGTGTGTGTGTGTGTGTGTGTGTGTGTGTGTGTGTGTGTGTGTGTGTGTGTGTGTGTGGTATGGTGTGTTGTGTTTTGTTTGTCTGTATGTTTTTTTTCTTTCATTTTCATCAAATCCAAATCGTTATTTTTAACCGACAAAAGGAAATATCCTCTTTCTCATCAGCGGAAAGTTCCTCAATATTTCCTCACTTTTTTTTTTTCTTTTTTCTTTCTCTCTCTCTCAGAAAAATACACATTTACTAAACGAGATCATTAACTGGACGACATATTTCCTTTTAAAAAAGAATTTTCCCCATCCTTCCCTCCTCTCCTTCTCCCCTCTCTTCCTATCACTCTCCCTTCTCGTCCCCCCCCCCCTTTCCTCTCTCTCCTCCCCTCCCTTCTCTTCCTCCCTTTTCTTTCCCCTTCCTACCCCTCCCCTCCATTCCCCCACCCTCCCCTCATCCCCTCCCCTCCCACCACTCCCTTCCCTCCCCATCACTCCCCTTCCCTCCCTAGCACTCCCCTCATCCCCATCACTCCCCTCATCCCCTTCCCCCTCCCCCTCTTCCCCTTCAAGTGATGGCGTCGAACTCATCCCTCGCCCCTTCGCCGCCCGACCCTCGCTCCTCCTCGCGCGAACACGACACCTGGGAACGTCCCTCCTTCGCCCGGGGCTACGAATTCCCCTGCCCTCGTACGTCATCAACGCTGGAATCTCTTTCTCTCCTTCTCTTTCTCTGTCTTTCACTTTCTCTTACTATTTCTCTCCTTCTCTTTCTCTCTTTCTTTTTCGTTCTCTTACTATTTCTCTCTTTCTCGATCTCTCTCTTCCTCGCCCCTACTCTATATCTCCCTCTCCCTCTCCTTCTCTCTCTCCCTCTCCCTCTCCCTCTCCCCCTCCCACATACACACATCCCCACCCCTCATCCCTAGCCTCCCTCCTCCTCTCCTCCACCTCTCACCCTCACCCCCCCTCCAACACTCCACCACTATGCTTTATTAACTCCGATCTGTCACAGATTTTCCGCGACACATCTTGCAAGGGTCCAGAGGAAAGAAAACTAGGGGTATTGAGTCACTTTCTCGTCTTCCCGACCGAGCTGTCACGGCCGAGGTGAGAGAGTGCGTTTGGGTAACGTGTTTGCAGCGCGATTTGGCTGTTTCGTGAGGGTGGGAGGGAGGGAGGGTGGGAGGATGGGGGAAGGGGAGGGAGGGAGGGAGGAAGGGAGGGAGGATGGGAGAAGGTGGGTGGGGGGAGGGGAGGGAGGGAGGATGGGGGAAGGGGAGGGGAGGGAGGGAGGGAGGGAGGGAGGGAGGGAGGGTTGGTGGTTGGGAGAGAGGAAGAGAGAGAGAGATATATAGAAAGGAAAAGGGAGAGAAGAAGATCGACACACACAAAAATGAGAGGGAATGGGAAATGGAGAGGTAAGATAGATACAAGAAGAAGAAGGAGATGGAAGAAAGATGGAGAGAGAGAGATGAAGAGAGAGACAGAGAGAGCAAACGCCCTCACACAGGAGGGCGGGGATGCACAACCCGGCTCTTCTCTGCTTGTGGAGGTGACGGGATCTGTCAACCCAACTCTATTTCGCCTTCAACTCCCGCCAGCATCCCTGAGGCGGGAGGAGAAGGCGGTGATAGCACGTCCGGGAGAGGAGGGAGCGAGCGAGAGAGAGAGAGAGAGGGAGGGAGGGAGGGAGAAAGAGAGAGAGAGAGAGAGAGAGAGAGAGAGAGAGAGAGAGAGAGAGAGAGAGAGAGAGAGAGAGAGAGAGAGAGAGAGAGAGAGAGAGGGAGGGAGGGAGGGAGGGAGGGAGGGAGGGAGAGAGAGAGAGATAGATATAGAGAGAGAAAGACACAGAGAGAAAAATGAAAATAATAATTATAAGATCGAGAGCAGACATGAAACTTAAAAGTCCGTGTAAACAGACAGAACTGTCACAAACAATACGCTCTCTCCGCCTGCTATTAAAGCAAGAAACAATTAGTTATTCTATCCGTGCCTTTTTTCCCCTCCTTTTTAAAAAATAGTTACCCAGTCGACACGCTATACCTAACATTCATAACCCCGTTTTCTTTAAGGGGGAAAAAAATATAGACATACATATTCTTGAATAATAAAAAAAACACAAATACGTCTGAGTTGGCAAAAATACAGCAAGGGTTTGTCTTCGTGTTTTAAGCGACGAGGTAGGTCACGTGACATCCGAGGGTGATGTTACAGGCCGTGACGTGACACGACCTGCCACACCCTTTAAGGTTCACTCTGTCTTCCTTCCTTCTGTCACATGCCTTCCCTTTTATGTTCGGTTTGTGATGTGTGATGGGAACTTGTTGGTGTTATTTTTATGTGAAATAGATTTGTTTAGATCTTTCATGGTAGTCAGATATTAAGAGAGAGAGAGAGAGAGAGAGAGAGAGAGAGAGAGAGAGAGAGAGAGAAACACCAAACAACGATAGGAAATACACATGTACGGCTGTACGTGTGTATGTGTGTGTGTGTGTGTCCGTGCGTTCGTGTGAAAATAAAAAATCGCACATCTGTAGCGTACGAAACATTTGGAAAAGCAGAACACATAAAGAAAGGGGGTGTCAGGTGTCGTGGCGATGAAAAGGGGGGAGAGGCGAGAGGTGAAGGTGAGGGGATGGGGACAGGGGAGGAAGGAGGGACGGGGTGGGGTGGGGTGGGGTTTAGTGAAGGAGACGAGAAAGGGGAGAAGGAGTGAAGAAAAATGGCAAAATATAAGAATAGGCAAGAAGATGATCCTATGATGAATTTCTTCCGTTTTCTACGTCTGACTGTGAAATAGAAGATGGGAGTCGGGGATGCCCGCTAGTGTGTTTATATTTATATTTATACATTTTTTTTTCATAGATAGCAACGGCTTACACAACGCAGATATTTTTTTTTTCTCTTTCTTTCTTTCTTCCCCCCTCCTCCCCCCCATCTCTCTGTCTCTCTCTCTCTCTCTCCCCTTTCTTTCTCTCACTCTTTTTGTTGAATGAAGAGAGGTTTAAAGCCAAGCCCTCATTCCACATGCTCGTACACGGATAAAGAAAAGAGTACTTTAGACAGAAGAAGGGCAGAAGGACACGGGAGGAGGAGAGAGGAGGGGAGGAGGAGGAGAGAGGAGGGGAGGAGGAGGGAGGACGAGTGGGGAGGTGGGGAGGAGGGGGGTAGTAGGGTGAGAGAAAGAGCGAGCGTTGATGATCATGTCCTTTAAGGGTGTGTGTGTGTGTGTGTGTGTGAGGGTGAAATAACACACTGGTTAGGATTTCATATTTACGTCAGGCTTGGCCGTGAGTCCTTTGTGACACGCCCTATGTGTAAGTCTTAATCCGATTATCCAATGGGCTCTTCCATACGGCTACGGACATTCTATCTCTCGTTTTTTTTCTGTTCGTTTCATAGTAGCAGTAGTCGCTCGTAGAAGGGGTGGGGGTGGGGGTAGGGGGACAGTGTGGGGTTCGGGGTTATGGTGAGGGGAAGCAGGGGGGAGCAGGGAGGAGCAGGGGAGGGGTGAGTTAGAGAGTGAAGAGTGCGTAAAATTGTATTCAAACTTCAGCTCTCAAAAAATGAGTTTGGGGTCGACGGTGCAAAGCGTAGGCAGATTACACTTACCGGGGCGTATTTTGGAGCCTTTAATCCACGTTTTGAAAAAAAATAGATGCCCGAAAGAAGAATTAACATGTAATATATGAAAAAAATAAGAATAACGATGAAAGGGAAAAGAAGAAGAAGAAGAAGAAATAAACAATGAATAGAACTGGCCTATGTCCCCCCCCTTCTCCCCCTCATCCCTAGCCCCCCCTTCCCTCCTATGAAGGAACCGTGGGAGATGATCAGGTAATAATCGATGGTAATGCTGTCGTTGCGTCTTCGAATTTCTCTCCGCGACAAAGGGCGGCGACAACCAAGAGGAGGAGGAGAGGTTGATGGAAAAAGAGGAGGAGGAGGAGGAGGAGGAGGAGGAGAGGGAGATGGAAAAAGAGGAGGAGGAGGAGGAGAGGGAGATGAAAAAGGAGAGGGAGATGGGAAAGGAGGAGGAGGAGGAAGAGGTAGAAGAAGAGAAGAAGGAGAAAAAGAAGAAGAGGAGGAGGAGGAGGAGAACAAGAAGAAGAGGGAGGACGAGGAAAAGGAGAAGGAAGAAGAAGGCCCTGCGACCCATCCCACGCCGGGGTCCCTGGGGCGAGGCACGGCGGACGGGCACAATGCCGAAGGATCCCGGGACAATGCGCGACTGTCCTGGGCGCGTCCTGCTCCCACCGTGGAAGCTGCTCGTTCTCGGGAAGCAAAGAGATGCGCTCCCCTGATAAGTCCCAGCCTAGGACAAGGGATTACGCAGGGTACCATTGTTGGCCCTGTCTCTTCGTCTCTCTCTCTCTCTCTCTCTCTCTCTCTCTCTCTCTCTCTCTCTCTCTCTCCTTCTCCCTCTCTCTTATTCCTTTCATAGAAACAGGGTACACCACCGTACTCTCAAAGGAAGAAGTGAAAACAAAAATATGCGCGTGAGACAGACAGACAGTAACACAGACATCAACAGATACATAGCATCAGTGGATAGAAAGACCCTTTGGAAAGAAAGGGTGACAAAAAAGGGGGGAAAAGGAGACAACAATAACCATAGCGTTGGCCGCACTAACCCAGTTACCCTTAATTAAGTGACAATGACAACCCTAACGCGTCCCCGTTTCGATCCATTGGTTCGGTAGCTGCTTCGAAGAACCGATGTTGAAACATTTTCTTCTCGAGAAAAAGATTCTTTTTTTTGTGTCCGTGGTCTCTTTTTAAATCGGTATATGAACATTTTTTTTTTCTCTCTCTGTGCCTGATGATGAGAGTGATGACAATTTCCCGTTTTAGAGTTATTGCTCCACCTCGACATGTCACCTCGAGGACGGTCCATTTCGAAATCGGTATCTGGGCGCTCGCTCGACCCCGCTAATTCGGTGGCGCTACTTCGAGCCGCCTCTGATGACTCGATTGTCTTTGGATACACAGATCCCGCCCCCTTGTCGCCCGTCGAGGGGAAAGGGGAGAGCCAATGAAAGTGACGCGAGGTGGGAGAATCAAGCCCTGTCGGCTAAGATTTCCGACCTTATAGAGGAGTCCGGGGTGGCATTGTCTTCACGCGTGTGTGAACAATCAGCCGGGCTATTGTGACAGGAGGTGTTGCTTGAAATTGGATCAATGCGGTACATTGTCGGGTGCATTTTACAGGGAATTTGATCAATTACACACAAATTACGCCCATGCATGTCCAATGACGGCAATTAAGTTGAACGGAGTGCAGAGGTTTCAGGGCCTCCCCCTCTGCCCTGACCCCCGATCCCCCCGGGGAAATAACGTCAGGGATGGAAAGAGTTGAAATTCTACGCCAATTGGTGGGGGGGGGAAAAAGAAAGAAAGAAATAGGAACTTAATATATTCTCCGACGTCTACATTTCGCTCCCTTTCTGAATTCCTCTCACCTCCAAAAAAATATAATCCCGCGAAATATCCTGGCCGACACAGGATACGGCTCCTTGCCCTCGTGTACATAAACCCTTCACAGATACGTCAACAAAATACTCATGGAAAACAGTCTCTTCTTGTGTTCTCTCCTTTCTCCCTCATTCAGCTTCTTCCGAGCGTACATCCGTTCGTCAAGATACTATTTTTATCCTTTTTTATATAATATCTATTCCTTTCTCTCTTTTTTTAGGTTAACTTTAGTCTTCTTTGTTTACTTGTTGTTTTCCGTTTACTGTTTATATGATTTTTCATTCACCGTTTACTTCGATGTTTCCCCTAATGCCGTTTGTTTTTCGACCCATATGCATTTCTTCTTTCTTCCCGTCTTTTATTCCTGCCATCTCTCCCCCCTCTCTCCTCTCCTCTCCTCCACACACACCCCCATTCTCCCCCCCCTCTCCTCTCTTCCACTCCCGTCCCCCTTTCCCCCTTCCCTCTTCCCTTCCCTCCCCCCTACCTCCCCTCCAGACACAAGAGCCTGTAGCCAAAACAATGCGCAGTGAGACAAAGGCAAGTGCCGCCTGGATCAACAAGAAGAGGAAGAGGCCTTGGGGGTGGGTTGGGGGGGAGGGCAGAGGTCGGGGATGGGGGTCATCCTGCCTTGAGTCAAGATCACCCGTAACGAACATATTGTTTTAGTTTCCCCTCTCTCCCCCTCTCCCTCTCCCTCCCTTTACCACCACTACCTCTCTCCCTACTCCTCTCCTCCTTCCCCTGCCTTCCTCCTTCTCCCCTTTCCCTTTCCCCTTTCTTTTATTCCTACTTCCCCCTTTACCCCCTTTTCGTCCTAACGCTTCCATTTTCTCTCGTTACCTACCTACTTCCACATTTCCTTCTTCCTATGTTTGTTTCCACTTTCATTCTAACGAAAATTGAAAAAAAAGAGACAGTGATAAAAGAGAAGCGAGGGAAACAGACAGAAACAACTAAGGAAAGAAAATGGTAAAAAAAGTAATAGCAATGCAGAAAAAAATATATATACAGACGCGGAAAAGAAAGAAAAAAAAGGGATAATAATGGTAATACGAAGAGCCATCCAGATGCGAACGCAACAAGAGAAGGTAACAAGCATAAAAAATGGAACAAAAGGAACGAGAAGAACAATGAGAGAAAGCCATTGTTATCTTGTTGTTCCAAGGTCCAACGCTGTTGTTGTTGCTGCTGCTGTTGTTATTGTTGTTGTTCCGTTGTTGCATGAGGGCGATGGCAAGGTGGCATTGTCCCTCCGTGAGTCCTCTTGGGGAACAATTAAGTGGAGGCATCATTATGGAGCGAGAGAGAAGGAGGAATAGAGAAAGGGGTGGAAAGAGAGGGAGAGGGAGGGAGGGAGGGAGGGAGGGAATGAAGTAGAGAGAGAGACTGAGGCAGAGGCAGAAAGAGAGAAAGAAACTGAGACAGTGACAGAGAGAGAGAGAGAGAGAGAGAGAGAGAGAGAGAGAGAGAGAGAGAGAGAGAGAGAGAGAGAGAGAGAGAGAGAGAGAGAGAGAGAGAGAGAGAGAGAGAGAGAAAAGAGTCTGAGGCAGAGACAGAGACAGAGGCGTGTGCTAATTGCATTATGCCGCGACCTATTCAGCAGCTCCACAAGATAGTCATGTACAAGTTCCTTTCTTCTCGGTACTCCTCGAGATGCCCAAAACGTGACATTTCGGCCGCCCGGGAGATGGGACAGAAGGAGGCATAAATAGCTTCACAAGGACCTTATGCCCCCCACTCCACCCCCTACCCCCCTCCCATCCCGTCCCATCCGCTCCCTCTCCAAAGTCCTGTCGAGATAAAAGGAAGAGGTAGTGGAAGAGACAGAGGAAGAATAAAGGAATAGTGGAAGTGGAAGAGAAGGAACAGAAGAGGGGTGTGGAGGAGCTTCGAGATTGTTGGAAGAGGTGGATGGGTAGGAACAGAAGAAGAACCAGGGAGGAGAGAAACATTCCGGACATTGGTAAGAAAAGAAAAAAAGACGAGAGCAAAGAAGAAATGAAAAAAATATATACACATGGTAACATTCCATAAACAAAAAAATAATATATCAAAACTATCAACGCCACCTTTCAGCGTTTTAAAAATAGTGAATAGGCTAAAGAAAGAGAGGCGAGAGAGATGAAAGCGAAAAGAAGAAAAGGGCAAGGCAGGCGAAGACGAGAACGAACGGACGACGTGACATAATGAGCGTAAGTAAGTCGAGGGAAACTCCTAGACAAGAGACAAGAAGTCAGACTAGTGTGCAACTCGGCGATCCATTTATTATTCCACTCGAGCTAATGATGTCAAGCCTGTTACTTCCGTCATTAACAACAAAAGCTGCCCTTGGGGAACAAACTGCTCCCCTCTTTAACCCTATTATCTCGCTATTCCCGCCCTTAATTCCCCCAGTCAGAGAGCCCAAAGTCCCCCTAGGGTCCTTGACGATGGTTGGGACCCGAGAGTGTCGATCACAATTTGGTAGGTGGTGGCTGCCCCCAGCCTCCCCTCGCGCCCCCTCCCCTTTCCTTCCCCTCTCTCTCTGGTGGTGCGGTTGACACCTCAGGCGTCGGCTTGGTCACGGCTCTGACAGGCAGGTCCCTTCGGGCGCGCGGCCGGAGGAGCTCGCCGTCACCGCGCTTCGCATACCAACCTGCTCCTCTTACAGGAAGATCCGCAGAGAGGCGCTCGGAGGAGAAGAAGTGTCGGGAAGCTGCTTAGCGCTGTAATGATGGATGCGAGACACGGCCGCGCGCTGAAGGGGCGGCGGAAGATCGGCGGAGACACTGACGCATCCCTCGGGAGGTAGATAAGGATGTGGAACGCCTCGAGGACGCGACGGAGTCCTTTGGAAACGCCTCACGGCTCCGCCAGATGATTTGATTGTTGTTGAGACTCGTGTCAAGTTTACTTTTGATCATCCCCTCCCGCTGGCGACGAAGATTATGACGGGAATAGACTTGTACCAATGCAAGTCATTGACGCACGTACGCTTACACGCATGCAAACGTTAGCTATCATACCTGAACAAGAACATAATTAATGATTCCACTAATGACCCCAGCTCTCTTGAGGGGTCGAATGTAACGACCTAACTCAGAGAACTTACGAAGAGAAATGACCCGGGACTCATTATTAGACACTACATGCAGATTACGAGACAAGAGCTTTAAGGAGAGCTTGGAATTATGACTCGCAGAGGTCTTGGCAAGGGCCTTGTCATATGTTCTCCTCCGACATTTCTGCTCTATTCTCTCTCTCTCTCTACTCTCGCTCAATCTCTCTTTCTCACGCGTATTCTGACGAAATCGATATTAGAAAAGAGTCACCGAGATTCCTGGGAAAATCACAGGCGCCGACGAGAATAAACTCTTAGCCCACATTGCTGTAACCCGACACCCATGAGATCCAAATTAGCTGACCGCGGGTCATCATTTAATAGCGCAGGTCACCTTAGGTCACGCGGAAAGGGTCACTGCCTTTCGTTCCTGGCAGGTCACTCGAAGACCTTCCGAGTGCCTGATGGAATTCGGAAGCGAAGTCACCGCGAGGTCAAGGAAGGTGACAGAACACGTCCTATGGGAATGTGACAGGTGAAAGGAACCGTCTTAAGATGAAAGGGGTCAGGTCACAGCAGGTCGACGCGAATGTGACGAGGAGAACGTCCGGAATTGTCTTATGAATGCAACAGAAGGAAGCTTTTATCTCGAGCGCGTGATCATCGCTACGGACGAAGGCACAAACCCTCGACTTATGTCTCATTTTTCATCTCGCATCGCAAATGTCAAGCTTTAGTTTAATGTCTTCGCAATTATAGCCGCCCTTTATGCACCGACACGCGGGGGCACTAGAATAATCCCGACATCACATTCAGCTTCTCTTACGAAATCCCACAATACAGCTGACGTCAGCGTACAGCATAGGATCCCCTTTTGTCACTCACATCCTGGCCCTTGTATCGGTAGTCGCCCCATTTACATACTGTTTTCCATTTGAAGTCGGGGATTTATTTTATATGGACTTCCGGACTACTGTGGCAAAAAAGGGGATGGGTTTGCATCGACTCGAACTAGAAATACGACAAAATGGAAATTATAACACGTGAATGATCACATATGGCCTTGATTCATTAATCTACCATTACTAATAGTTTTGTTTATTTGCATATTTTTAGAAATAATGAAATAAAACACGCGAATTATCACATATGGCCTTAATTCATTAATCTATCGTTACTAATTATTCTACTTGTATGCATACTTAAAATATCTTGCGTTCATTTCATCATTTAATCCGGTTTATTTTCTCCTATCGACAAACAGTCACGGATAATATTTTAAAATAGAAATATCTGCATTCATCGATAAGAGTCAAAAGGGAATACCGACATGCGCCTCATCACCACCGCCCACGATAAGAACAACACCAACGATGATGATGATGACTTTGGACACGCACTCCGCCCTCGTTATGCTGTCTTAAGAATCACGTGAGGAAGCGGCTTACAAAGAAAAGCTTTGAGAGATCGCCGATATGCAGTCGCACCTTTTGAGTTAGCCGCGGGCGTGTCTTTATGCGTATGTGTTAGTTTCAAATCTCAAAAAAAGGAAAAAAAAAGTCAAGAGTACCGCTTATTGGATGATCATTGCCTAGTGTGATTCAGAGAAAGAGTGGGGTAGGAAGGAGAGGGGGGGGGGAGAGGGAGTGGGGGAGAGGGAGGGAGAGGGAGAGGGAGAGGGAGAGAGAGAGAGAGAGAGAGAGAGAGAGAGAGAGAGAGAGAGAGAGAGAGAGAGAGAGAGAGAGAGAGAGAGAGAGAGAGAGAGAGAGAGAGAAAGGGAGATAAAGGGGTAGAAAGAGAGAAGAGAAAGAGAGAGAACGAGAGAGAGGAGAGAGAGAGAGAGAAGAGAAAGAGAGAGAACGAGAGAGAGGAAAGAGAGAGAGAGAGAGAGAATCCTCCAGCCAGCAATTCCAGTCTCGTAAAGCAACCGGTAATTCCTGGCTGTCCCTTGCTCACTCAAGAAGCTATCAGGAATCCCGTTCTCCTTAACATTCCGGCTCCAGTTCTGCAGCGGAGCCTTCGAGCCATTAGTAGATGACAGGAAATTAACTCTGCTCGCAGGATGGGCAGGTGTAATGGGGACGAATGGGAGTAATTGCTATAAATGGGTGATAACTAGCAGTTAGCATTCCTGGCCGAGGGCTCCAACGTCCGCAACGAGGCAGTTTATTATCATACTCGGGCCGCTCGATAGTTTCCAAAATAATTTTCAAAAGTGCTTGCAAACGTTTATGACGCTAAGACGCGGGGTGGGAGGCCCGACCGAGGTGTTTTGTGTCCTCGGCTTTCCTGTTTACATTTAAACGGACACTTTCTGGCGACGTGATGCACTGCTATGGCTGCGGCGGCGGCCATTACCTGTGTCTCATGGCGTTGGCGCTTCTGCAGTATCACATTTGTATCCTGATTCTGTTTGGGGAGGAGGAGGAAGAGAGGAAGGTGCCTAGAAGAGGAGAAAGAGAAGATTGGAGAGGTGACGGAGGGGAAGGGATGGGAGGGGAGGAGAGAGTGTGCTTCACCTTTTCTGCAAAATCATAGAACCAAGAGATACATGCAAATCAGGAACGCGGAGGAAAAGAAACAAATTAATTCTTGCACAAAAGCCTGAGCTATCGATAAACCACTTATCTTCCCGCCTCGCGCGAAAGTCATGCACGCACACCAAATAGATGCAGACTTGTCTACTTGGGAACGTTCCTACAAATGGCCAGCTCCGCTCCCCGCCCCTCTGCCCCTCTCCCCTCTCCCCCGCTTGCTCTGCCAACGCAGGTCTTTAAAGTCATATATTTTTCTCCCATTTACAGACCACCTTAAGGATAAATTAGCCTTATTAGTGATACGTCGGCAGGATATAAGCAGCTCCTATGTTGCCAGACGTCTCTTGGCAAAATATCGAGTCATGATGTCCCCATGACAGGATCTTGATGATGTGCTCAGACTAATCACTAATATACAACCGTCGAAAGGATGATCCAAGTAATCCAGTGCACTTATGGCGTCGCTGAACACCATACTTGCCGCGGAATTCTCTTTAAAGCATTTCATTCTCTGTTACATCTGTGACCAATGATCTAAGCAATCTTATGATGAAACTGACGACATCTTCACTCTTCTGAAATGTCTAGCTTCTAACTACCTAGTTCTCAGGCGGTGTTCCTTCAGTCAGCAGGATTGAACAACACGTTCGAGGGGGGAAATTCTGGCCTGTCACGTGCTTCTCGCGAGGGGGGGGGGCAACAAAATTCCATATTTGAGTTAATAAGTTCCAAATACCTGAGCGAGGGGGAGAGCTTCACAATGTGCCACTCTATGATTTTCGGAGGCTTGTTTTGAACCCGCTACCTCTTCCTTCCTCCTGGGGTTCCTCCTCGTTGTATAACCCCCTCTTTGGCTCCCTCTCCATGTGTTGTCCATGTCATTTCTTTAAATTTAAGCCAGAATTATGGGTGTGCCAGAGTACATTATTGTTTGGTAAAGTCAACCAAGGGAAATACTTTAGCGTGCATCAAAAATTGGCTACACAGGCAACCCGTGCGATACAACGCGGGTTATGAGCGAAAGTCCCACACGCAGCCAATCAGAAGACAGAACCGCATCAATACTTCCTTCTCACTGGTCCATTAGGCACGCCTGTCGTCTGCCGGTGACAGGCGCGCCAGATGAACAGCCGGGAAAGATCTCCTAGGCTTTTACGTGTGTGTAAATAACGTCTCTTGGATACTTGATTATATAAACAAACTCCCGATAACAAGCCGTAAGACGAAACGGAATATAAGATGCTTCAGTCATCTTGGAAAGAGAAGAAGAAAAAAAATATAATAAAAAAAACAAAAGTGATAGGAACCATGGTGGTCTCCCGTCGACTTGTGTAGAAGTATTTTCACGATGTTCACTTCCGATCATAACGACACGGGTGTGCACTTCTCCACAGCCGCAGAGGCCCTACATTCCGACGCTGTTTTAAAAAAAATATATATATATATATCACTCGACTCAATTTCCTTTTCCATCAACGAGTACAGAAATGTTTGAAGACACGGAGAAGTCATTGCCAAAGTCACTTCCAAACGCTGTTCTCCGCGACGCTGGCGAGACGCGGTGAAAATACCTGCGTCCACATTACTGAACTGAAGGACAAGTAGCTTTCTTATGCGTGGGTGCTGAGTGGGCTGGGGTGGGGGTAGGGGCGGTTGGGGGGGGGGGGAGATAACAAGATTCTTAAGAAGACTATCCCGTCCCTCTCCGCACCCATACCCCTACCCCTAACCCTTACCCATATCCCGCCGACCTCCCCTACCCTCTACCTAACCCACGTGGTGTCAAGTGTATTATTTTGGGTGGTGACGTTGTGGGCGGAAATGGGCGTTTTGGAGTTCGTGTGAGACCTGTCGAAGGCGCAAAGGCGACCTGACCTCCGGTTTTCTTCCTCCCTCCCCCCCTCCTCCTCCTCCTCCTCCTTCCCCTCGGAAGCCCTCTTACCAGCACGCACAGGTCAGGAGGTCAACAGCTTTGAGGGATGGATGGAAGGGCTTATTAAGGAAGGAAGGAAGGAGGGGAGGAGGAAGAAAAGGGGAAGAAGAAAGACGAAGAAGAGAAGGGGAAGCGATAGTAGCCATTTATTACTTGATATTTGTTATTTACCTTCTGTCTTTGTCACTGTTCTTCGTTCTCTTACGCCCACAATTCTTCGTCTAAAGTATAAGCAATAGACAGCCAACAGAGAAAGAATAAGAGAAAAAAAGGGAAAATAAAGAAATAAAGAAAACGACATTTGAAAAAAAAGGCGAATCACTGACATAAAAAATAAATATATCTTTTAATCTAGCACATCTCCCTTTACGACAGGCCCTAAACTAAACATCTGCCCAGGTGTTGCAATGCCCTGAAGTCAAATTCCTTCAGGTTGATTATGAATGATGGTGTGTTGGTGGCAATAGTTGTAATAATCATTATCGGGTTCGTGATGATTATTGCCAACATTATTATTTTTAGTAGTAGTAGTTGTAGAAGTAATGTCGTTAATGCCCCTGTTACTATGAAGGAAATTTATAACGAATAACCAGTATCAGTCATTCTCTCTCTCTCTCTCTCTCTCTCTCTCTCTCTCTCTCTCTCTCTCTCTCTCTCTCCCTCTCCCTCTCTCTTCATTTCGCCTTGCAAGATGCAACACTGGTGCAATCACGATCTGACGTGCTTGTTACTCACTATTCACTACGCGTGATGGCGGTATGCAAAAAGGAGCTCTCGGACAAGAGCGATTACGTGTGCATGTTCCTTGTCGCTTGTCAAGGACGCGCGGGCGCTAGACGCAGTGTTGCAATGGCGACTCGGGAGGGACTTCGCAAATTTATTTTTTATTTTTATTTTTTTGAGCGTAGGAAGGCGGATATTAATGCCAGATGATAATGGTTATCATCAGCATAAGCAGGACTATTGTTTTATTACTGTTATAATAATCATTATAATTAGCATTGTTATCATTGTTCTTATTATAGTTATTATTGTTTTTTATAATTATTATGATTCGTATTATTACTACTGTTATTATCATTATCATTACTATTGTTATTTATTATCATTATGATTATCCTCTTTATTATACTTATTGATATCATTATTATTATAATTATCATTAATATCGTTATCTTTACCATCATTGTTATTACTATAATTTTCATTATTATCATTATTGTAATAATTATTACCTTTATTGTTATTATCATTATTAGTGTAATTGTTACCATTATTATTATTAATCCTTAAAACTACAAACCATTATAACAAACGAAACACACACACACACACACACACACACACACACACACACACACACACACACACACACACACACACAACCCCCCCCCCATACCACCCCACCCACCCTCCCTGGCAAACAACAATCCAATACGAAAGGGCCGCCCCTACCACCTCGACCATCACAGCTGATCTGATAACACTTGCGGTGAGCTGTTCCCGCAACACACGTGGCGAGATGATCCCCCATTAATCCGATGGCGTTCGTGAATGATCGACTGACGTAATCATGTTTGGCCGAACGATAATCCGGTGATGAGGGAGCGGGGAGGGAGACGTAATGATGACGTAATCATGATCCCATATGGAATTGAGAGGGAGGGAGGGAGGGAGGGAGGGAGGGAGGGAGGAGAAGGGATAGGGGAAGGGGGAGACAAAGGAAAGAAGATGGATATATGTATGTGTGTAGAGAGAGAGGGAGAGAGAGGGAAGGAGAGAGAGAGAGAGAGAGAGAGAGAGAGAGAGAGAGAGAGAGAGAGAGAAAGAAAGAGAAAGAAAGAGAAAGAGAGAAAACTCTCCCATCACGTACCTTAGGTGTCGTCTAGAACGTTAATGACTATTACGGAGTTACATAAAAATAATATATTCGACAAGCCACACAAGTGCCCCCCCTCCCCCACCTTCCTTTCCCCTCCCCACCCCCTTTCCCCTTCCTCTCACTTCCTCCCCCCCCCTCGGCACACACTAAAATGGCATACCAACATTATGCAAATTTGGAGACTTTAAATACCACGCTAGACACTTGACTCTCGAGAAGGGGGTGGTAAAGGGGGAGGGGGAGGGGATGGGGAGGTAGAAGGGGCAAGGGAAGTGAGGGAGGAGGGAGGAGAGGGTGGGGGTGGGGGGTCACATGAGATTAGAGGGGTACCGACCTGGCACCCGGCTGGCTACCGGGTATTATCCGGCTCTGCATCCGTTTGTCTCCTCCGTAACCGTTGTGAAGCGAGAGAGGTAATAGGAAAGGAGTCGAGAGGGAGGGGGAGGGGGAGGGGGCTAGTAGAACAGAGATGGCGAAGGAGAGAGAGGGGGGCAGCAAAGGTATAAGGAAAGAGGAGTGGGTGGGGAAGAGAAGGAGCAAAAGGAGGAGGAGGAGGTGGAGGGGGAGGAGGAGGAGGAAGTGCATAGCGAAAGAGAGAGAGAGAGAGACGCGACCTAGAATGTTGTTGTATTTCAACCCGTTACATTCATCCAAATAACCTCCAGCCGCCATTGGGAACCTCTCTGAATACCTAACATTGGGCAATTTTCCTTTTATTCGACATTCAGGGCCGTTCGACTCACAGCTGGTAGATATGTGTACGTACGTGGGTGTCTCCATCTATCTATTCATCTTCTTTTGCGAATATTCAGCGATATCCAATTATAGCATTCGTACACACAAGTGTTTTGGGAGAACAGCTGTGTGATGAGCGGGAAGAGAGACAGAGAGAGAGAGAGAAAAAATAAATATATATATATATACATATACACATCTTTACGGCGAGTACTAGACTTCGAGTGCCATTTTGAAACTGTCCTCCCTTTCGTGCCTTCCTCAAATCACCCTTTGGCCAAAAGCAATCACTAAACCACCGGGAAAAAAGGTGGCATTAGAGGCCCGCGTAAAATCCGCAGTTTCATTTCCGCAAATCGTCCATAAATAGCGTTTTCGTAGCGTCCGGATTGAGGTATCCGGATTCATCTCCCTTCCGTCTGACTGCGGTACTGCGAACGCCAATTTGTGGCAAGAGGAAACGGCCTTTCTGAGCTACACGTAAATGTCAGATCGCGGGTGCCATTGCTCCGCCATGCGTAGTATTGGAAATCTATTGGATTTATGTCAGAGAGTCGGCAAGATTGTCGTAACGCTAATATTTCACATTTCAAAGCCAGTAGGATCAAAGCTGAATCTTATCTTCAAATATAAAAGCAGCCTAATACACTTCGAGTGAGGAAAAACATCTATGAAGAAATGTGATAAGACAGATATGTTAAATATGTTCGTCACTAATATTGGATAGATAAAAAAACGTAAAATGGGAACACACACACAAAAAAAAATAATATTCTGACACAACACTTGGTAAGCCTGTATCCCCTCGGAGATAACTCCCCCCGTAAAGCCAAGTCAACACAACAAAATACCTTTCATTTACGACAGAAGAAGAAGAAGATGAAGAAGATGAAGAAGAAGAAGAAGAAGAAGAAAAATACCAATCTAGTCAAAATACCGAAAATCCGAACGTAGACAATTTCAAACGTAAAATATGCAGCAGGTTCCGACGAAAACCTTTGACGCGCGGTCGCCATCGCACTCCAACACTAGATAGGCTCGTCTCCCTCTCCAGCCTCCCAGACACACGTCATCCGCGCTCATCTCGCGTCTTATCCTCACCACAGATCGGACACGACAGGTCAATCTCCGAACAGAAGTATGAGGGCTGCGAGAATTTCATCTGGCGTGATAGGGAGACTAGTGATTGGAATGTTATGATTAGGACGGAGATCCCTCGACCGGAAGAACGCGGGAACGTATGTATGTGGGTGTGTGTGTGTGTGTGTGTGTGTGTTTGTGTGTGTGTGTGTGTGTGTCATAGCAGGCGACACGTGAGCTCTTCATATCTTGGAAACTTACTTTCAGATGTCTTTCGAATGACTTGGGGGGAAAAAAAGACGAAGATGATGGATTCCTTCGCTTCATATTCACATTCGTGTGAATAGCGACGCTTCTATTTTGATGTCTTTATGTCTGTTGATATGTCTATCGGTCTACCTATCCGTTAACTTACATATCTAAATATCTCTCAACAGTATATATGCACACACACACACACACACACACACACGAACACATCATAATTTATCTATTAATAACCATGGTCTATATTAAGTACACAATATTGGTGTGACCACACGTCAGTATCCGAGTTAAAACATCAGTGTATAACATTAAGGTGTAAAGTGTCTCACCTGTCATATAATCTTGGCAAAGGCAAACCCACTCACGTGTCATGGCCCTTACTCACCCCACAACTCACCACACTCGCACGCACACACGCACGCACGCACTCACGCAGGAACATATACAAACTTACTGCTCTTCACTTCACTACCCTTCTCTCTCTCTCTCTCTCTCTCTCTCTCTCTCTCTCTCTCTCTCTCTCTCTCTCTCTCTCTCTCTCTCTCTCTCTCTCTCTCTCTCTCTCTCTCTCTCTCTCTCTCTCTCTCTCTCTCTCTCTCTCTCTCTCTCTCTCTCTCTCTCTCTCCCTCTCTCCCTCTCCCTCTCCCACTCTCTCCCTCTCTCTCTCTCCACATACACGCTTCTTTCTATGCCTATCTATTTACCTATCTATCCTCCCGCCTCCTTGTTTAAACACTGATTAACTTCAGCATCTCTCCGTCTCCGCCCAAAAGTACAAGAATCGAGAGCGCCCGCGCCTCAGCCCAAAGGCTTCCGCCGCGTCGTAAAAGGCGGGCGGAACAACATCCACCTCTGGAGACAGCTAATAGCCCCGGCAGTTGAAATGTGAAAAGGGAGAATCGATAATAAACGAGTCGGGCCTTAAATCACGCCCGATTTTTGCCCAATAGGAAGTTGGCGACACTCAATAAGAGAGACGAACGCCCGCCGTGACATTTACGGGCTCCGACGCATCGAATTTGCATCGTAAACAGGATTCGGTTC
>BOPN01002799.1:87500-117500 GCA_017312705.2 Penaeus japonicus | reverse complement strand
CCTCCTCCACCTCCACCATCACCACCCTGATTTTCTTCCTTCTGCTCCTCCTCCTTCTCCTCCTCCTCCTCCCCTCCCATTCCTCCTCCTCCTCCCATTCCTCCTCCTCCTATCCCTCCTCTTCCCATTCCTCCTCCTCCTCCTCCTCCTCCTCCTCCTCCAGCCCCCCCCCCCCCCCTCCCAAGACAAAAGGCGGGAGGACAAGGATGCAGAGGAGGCGTTTTCCAAGAGCGACGCGGAGGACAACTGCTGCTCCAAACTCTACGTGGCCGAGGAGAGAAAAGGAGGTTCAGGCACAGAAATAATGGGACGTGAGAGCAGAGCCGCTATTCAGGCTCGAGACCCTGGCCGGAGAGGGAGGAGGAGGAGGAGGAGGAGGAGGAGGAAGAAGGGGGGAGGAGGAAGAAGAAGAGGTAGGGGGGAGGGAGGAGATGGAGGTGGAGGTGGAAGGGGGTGGGTGGAGGAGCAAGGATCTGCGGGAGGAAGGAGGTGGAGGGAGGAACCTGAAGGGAGGAGGGGGAGGAGGGAGGAGGGCGAAGAGAGGGCCGATAGGGGTGTGGGAGAGAGGGGGGGGGGTAGATCTTGTACTGGATTATTGTCATTTCCTTTTCTTTTTACTCTTTAATCTCTGCTCTCTCTCTCTCTCTCTCTCTCTATCTATCTATCTCTATCTATCTATCTATCTCTATCTCCAACAGTTTCTTTGCCTTTATGTATCTTTTTCATTTTCTTTTATATTCCTCTTTCCTCTTTTCTTTCCCTTTCCTTTGAGGAAATAATATGACTTCGGGGTAAGAGCAGAAAGAAGAGAGAATATATATATACATATATACATACATACATACATACATACATACATACATATACACACACACACACACACACACACACACACACACACACACACACACATATATATATATATATATATATATATATATATATATATATATATATATATATATATATATATATTATATATATATATACATGTGGTCACAGATACAGCAAGCCATTAACTGTATTTGTCAACCCCAAAGAGATAAAAAAAACTCTAGACTTCAATACAGTGTCTGTAGTCTGGCACAATAGCATGCGGTTACTAATACACACAGGTTATATTATCCGGATCATCCGATATAAAAAAAGAGAGAGAGAAAGAGTTAAAAAGCAAGAGCAGAGAAGGGGAAGACAAAAAAAAACTCAAAAAATGACATCACCCGCCCCCCCTCAGGAAAAAAAAATTGTAAGCCTCGAATACAACGTCGTTCTTGCGTCAATTATTTGTATTCTATTAACCTGAAGTCAACAATGGGACAACAAAGGCGGCCCGGGCGGGGGGAGGGGAGCGCTGAACCAGACATCCTATTTAAGAGGGGAGAGGCTGCGTCTTGTGCGGCGTTTCCTTCTTGAACGACCCTTAAAGCCCCCGAAAAAAACCGAGGGGAAACCCGAGCAGAATGTCCGAAGCGGAGAGCGGCGATCGCGACGCAATTCGGCCCTTAGCGAGTCCCTGGGGAGAGGTCGGAACGGCCTGCGACGCCGCCCGCGGGATAATCTGATTTCACTCCCGCGTGATTTTATTATTAATGAAGTGGCATTGTGGGAGGGTGAGGTGCCCGCGGCTGTACACAAAATGATGCTTGTTACCGCCATTGTCCCCTGCTTAAGGCCCGGCGTGGCGGGGGAGGGGATAGGGGGGCGGGGCGCGCCAGGCCCTTCGAGAGCGCCCTTCGTGTATCGTTCGAGGCCAAGCGCCGCTCTCGCCGGCTAGCGTATCATTAACGAATATAATTCCGCATCGCAAAAATGAACTCTGCTGATTTTTTTTTTTTCCTTTTTTTTTTTTTTTTTCTTTCAGAAAAAGTAGTCCCTCGGCCATACGAAAATAATACTTTGAATGGCGTCATTCGAAACGTTACCTAACCTTTTCACGTGGACAAACATTTACTCCCCCGAAAGGATACCTCTACAAGACCTCAAGAAGATCGTCTTAAGCTACACAAACTACAAACCTTCTTACAAAACCCCCCCTCTCTTCGTCCCTCCCTCCCTCCCTCCCTCGCCCTCCCTACAAACCCCCCCCTCTCTTCGTCCCTCCCTCCCTCCCTCCCTCCCTCCCTTGCCCTCCCTCCCTCCCTCCTTCCTTCCCTCCCTCCCTCCTTCCTTCTCTCCCTCCCTCCATCCCTCCCCCTCCCCCTGCCCCAGCCCCATCCTGAACCTCTCCCGACCCGCCTCCGAGGACAGCGACGGCGACGGCGGAGAGGCAGCAGGAGGCGGCTTGGAAATCCCAAAAACTATCTTGCTAAGCCGGCGAGAATGGCGTAAATTCGTAAAAGTCCCCGAGCTTTTGAAGAGGTGGCAACAAGGGAGCTCCTCTCGCTAAGGAGGCGGTGTCCACATCCTAGTGTACAGAGACTCTCTTTCCTTTGTCCACCAAGATGTTTTTCTTGTCAATTATGTCGGGGCCCAACAAGACTCTTCCCCCCTCCCCCTCCCCCTCCCCCTCCCCCCCTTCCACCCGGTTCCCCCACCTCCCTTCCCCTCCTCTCTCCCCTTTCTCCCCTTCTCCCCTCTGCCCTGCAAACCCCTTGCGGTGGCTAATTCATTTTTATTCCGCGGTTGGGGGTTTCTGGAGGATCGCCTTTTAATACTCGCCTGTATCTCCTGGCGTTCCTTTTTCGGGGAAGCGGCGGGGAGGGGAGGGGAAAGGGGAGAGGGGGCGATGGCGGGGGGCAGGGGCGGGGATGGTGGCGTGGGCGTGCATGCCTGCCTGCCTGCTTGTTTGTCTGTATTTTTTTTACCAGCGGCGTTCACGTCCCCTGCTATCGGAAGGCCTCATAAAACGCCATAGAAATTAACGACTCCCACATTCTAGATTTTTGTCCCCCTCGCTCTTTAAAAAAAAAAAAAAAAAAAAAAAAAAAAATCCCGGGGCACATAAACTTCCATACATTTTTCAAAACTCTCATGAATAAACAAAACCAACAAAAGTAATCAAACAAAATACATTATGTAAATACCTGTCATTTTTACCGACATGGGGGCCGCGCTGTGACCACAAACGATCCAATCTCCTATATTTGCGGGTCGGACCGGAAGTGGGCAGATCAAAGGGAAATTTTAATAATGGGATTGTGTGCCCGCCCTGGTAACATTGTTTAAGTTCCCTGCGTAATCCATTTCAATATCCTTTGTCGTGCTTTTCAAAGAGAATAAGAAACACACGTAATGGTGCAAGTCCACTTCTCTTGAGATTTTTTTTTTTTCTTTCTTTTTTCCAACTCTCTCTCTCTCTCCTTCTTTCTTCCGGGTTTTTTTCAAATCTTTTTATTCTTTCTTTATGATAGAAATCATTCGAGAGAGAGAGAGAGAGAGAGAGAAAGAGCGATAAGGTGACCTCGAGAAAGCCATACGCCGAGATTTGCGGCGGCGTCTCGGGTTCTTGAAGACGGTGAGTCCGTATTGAAGACTTTGACTTGCGAACACGACCTGGTTCTTGGCGGAGAGGGGGGGAAGGAGGGAGAGAGGGAGGGAGAGAGAGAGAGAGACTGAGAGTAAGAGAGTTATAACGAAAGTAAGACAGACACAACGAGAGTGAGAGAGACACAACAAGAGCGAGAAAGAGAAAAAAAACGAGAAAGAGAACGAGAGACAAACGGACAAAACAAGACAAGACAAGACAAGACACGAGATACGAGTGCGTAGAAGAGGAGACGGAAGAAGCTGAGGCGCGCACCACAACCCGAGAAACCGCCTTCTAGGAAGAGGCTTCTTTCAGAATCCCTCCGAGTAAGAATGTCCGTGGAAAACAAGGTGCCTCGAGATCAAACGACGAAGGGGGATGGATGGAGAGAGAGAGAGAGAGAGAGAGAGAGAGAGAGAGAGAGAGAGAGAGAGAGAGAGAGAGAGAGAGAGAGAGAGAGAGAGAGAGAGAGAGAGAGAGAGAGAGAGAACAGGACGGAGGAGAGGTGAACGAAAAGAACGAGAAGAGAAGGAAGATAGATAAGAAGAAGGAGGAAGAGGGAAACACGGATGAAGAGGCAGGCGATGGAAAGCGCAAGAAGAGAAGGAAGTAAGATATGAAAGAAGGACACAGATAAGGCAGAAAAACGGAGGGAGAAAGAGATCGTAAAGAGTGAGGGAAGGAAGGAGGAGAAAAGGGGAGGGGAAGGGAGGTGATGGTGGGGTGGAGTGAGGTGGGGGTGGGGGTAGGGGGGTTATGAGGTTTATATAGAGAAGAGGCGACCTTGGCGGTGCAAATGGGAGCATGAGTGAGGCTGGGGCGCGAGTGAGTGAGGGCGTGAGTGTGAGTGTGTGTTTGAGTGTGAGTGTGAGTGTGAGTGTGTGTGTGCGTGTGCGTGTACGTGTACGTGTACGTGTGAGTGTGAATGAGTGAGTGAGCGAGTGAGCGAGTGAGTGAGTGAGAGAGAGAGAGAAACAGAGAAAGAGAGAGAGAGAGAGAGAGAGAGAGAGAGAGAGAGAGAGAGAGAGAGAGAGAGAGAGAGAGAGAGAGAATAACAGAAAAAGAGGAGGGCCCAACACCAAAAAAAAAAAAAAAAAAAAAAAAAAAAAACACGCTTCCACTGACTTCCAACCGCGCCCACTTATGCATTATTTCCATCTGACTTTATTAATTCAACCGATTTTAATCACTCGACAAACAGACACATCGAATTTGTTCTGAATGTTAATGAAACGATCTCCGGGCCAGAAGGGCAGCACGAAGGACGCAGATCATTGGCTTTAACGTTAGCCCAATTAACCGTGAACTTTCACCTCCTTTGATTCATAATTCATCACGTTTGATCAAAGAAATTAACGTGTTTTGTTAACGACGGCGAGCGACAATGAACGAAAACGGACTCTCTTTTTTCCAACATTCGGATTTTTTTTTTTTTTCTTTTTTTTTTTTTTTTACTTAATTTCTCTTCTTTTTATTATTATTATTATTATTATTATTATTATTATTATTATTATCATTATTATTATTATTATTATTAAATCAAGTTGCATTCCCCGTTTTATTAAATCATGATTCCTCGGATAGGAAAATGGAGGCGGAAAAGTTATACGAGAGAGAGATGGATAGATAGGTAGATAACCAGATAGATAAGAGAGAGAGAGAGAGAGAGAGAGAGAGAGAGAGAGAGAGAGAGAGAAAGAGAAAGAGAGAGAGAGAGAGAGAGAGAGAGAGAGAGAGACAAAACCAGAGACAGAGACAAAACCAGAGACGAAGACAGCCAGACCGCCGGACAGAATTCCCCTCTACCCTCCAACCCCTCCCCTGCCCCCTCCATCTCGTCCCCCGCGCCCACGCCCCCGCCCCCTCCATCCCCTTCAGGAGCAGAAGGAGGACAGCCACAAAGACCAACTACAAACCGAGATGGACTCTTGGGTCGGGATTGAGAGAATGGCTGATGAAGCTCTTACTCTTTGATCCTTCCAATGGCCATTATTGGCTTCTGGGCCTCCTCTTCCCCCCCCCCCCCCCTCCCGTTCCCTCCTGCCTTCCTTCCACCCTCACCGCCGCCGCTGTCTTACGTGTGGAACGCTACGGCGAGAGGGGGGGGGGGGGGAGGGCTGTAGGAAGTGTGGTTGTTAAGGAGGGGTAAGGGGGACCAAGGTGAGAGGGGGTTGGGGGGCTGGGAGATAAAAGAAGCGACGGAAGAGGGTGAAATGAAATCGACAACACATCAACTTCCAACTCGATTTTTTAAAATCTGAAAAAAATATCCCCCTAAAAAAAGAAAAAAAAAAAGTAATAATCTAAAAGAAAGAAAAAAAAGTGACAAAGGCGGGTCCGGGTACGTTACCTTTTCGTGCTGTGGCTCCTGAGGCTGGTGCTGCCGGATCGAGTCGCGGAGCTTCTGGAGCTGAGCGATGATCTCCGTGATGCGCTTCTCCTGGCTCTGAAGGGCCTCGGGGTCGGCGCTCAGCAGCTGGGACATGGAGGCCAGCTGGTCGCCCAGTTGGGGCACGCCGCTGGGCACGGTGGAGGAGGGGGGGCTCGGGGGTGCAGTGCGGCCCTCGGGGGGTTTGCTGCTGTAGGGGAGAGAGACACGGCGGATAAGAATCATTGATAAAAGAAACAAACACTGAATAATAATAAATATGAATGACAGTAGCAGCATCCAGACTAAGAATCAGGAGGAGTCAGGAGGGTTGGGCCTCACCTTTCTCGTTCTCGTTTGGCTCGCTCGGCGTCGTCGATCGTGCTGTGGCTCATCTTGGAGGTGAGGCGCTTCAGCACGTCGTCCATGGACTTCCTGGCGGCGCTGGCCAGGATGCCTCCTCGCTCCGCCTCCGACAGCGGGGACAGGGAGTTCCTTCCTTGCTGCTGTTGCTGCTGCTGCTGCTGTTGCTGCTGCTGTTGCTGCTGTTGTTGTTGCTGTTGTTGCTGTTGCTGGAGATGCTGTTGCTGTTGGTGGTGATGTTGTTGCTGTTGCTGTTGTTGTTGCTGTTGAAGTTGTTGCTGTTGCTGTTGAAGATGATGTAATTGTTGTTGCTGTTCGTGTTGTCTGGCAGCAGCAGCTTCCTGGAGCAGCCTGTCGTGCTCCTGCCGCAGCCTGGCCTCCTGGAGGCGGGCCTGGAAGTAGGGGTTGGCGAAGGGGTGCAGGTGCTGCGCGAGGTCGTCGGAGTCGGCGGAGCTCTCCCGCCGGCTCCTCTTGGCGTCGCCCGAAGCCACCTCGGAGTCGGACCACCTCGCGGGAGACATGCCTACGGTGCCCTCGTCGCAGCCGCCGTAGCTGAACTCCGAGCCGCCGGCGGAGTTGTCGGAGTCGCCAGCGGTCGTGGAGACTAGAGGAGGCGCGTCCTCCACCAGCATCTCACTGGCGTCGCTGTAGGAATCGAGCACCTTCGTCGGCAGCGACTTGCGCTTCGACGACATCGTCAGTCTGAGGGTAAAAAGAAAGCGTTTTTTAGAAAAGGGACAGAAAAGAACAGAAGATAATATCATCAATAGATATTTATATATATGTAAACATCATATAACACTAACAAACAACAGCTCGTGGGTGATGGCCAGGCGCGCGCTATCGGAATCGAAATTAACAAGAGAAAAGCGAGTTGCGCATTTGTCCTCTATCAACGTAAACGCTCGACAATGCTTTCGTGCATTTGTAAATATCCATGTCTTGTATGTAGATCATTTGATCAATCTCCAAGCAAAGCTAATATAAGCTTTAAGCTCGGCATATCTCCCTCCTCCTCTCCCCCTCCCCCTTTCCTTTTTCTGCTTACCTGCCCTATCTCTCCCTTCGCTCTCCCTTTCCCCGCTACCCCTATCGTAGGCTGCCTCTCCTCCTCCTCTCCTCCTCTCCACCTCTACTACCTCCTCCTCCTCCTCCTCCTCCTCCGCCCACTATCCCCACCATCCTCTCCCCGCCACCAGCTGGCTAATAATAGACCAGCTGCCGTACCAGTCAAGACTTTACCTGCTGCAGCTTCATCAGCGACTCTATGGAGTGTGTGATGGACTTGCCCTTACAAACTGTTATTTTTGTCCCGTCGTGTCACGCATCTGGCCTCTCTCTCTCTCTCTCTCTCTCTCTCTCTCTCTCTCTCTCTCTCTCTCTCTCTCTCTCTCTCTTTCTGTATGTATGTAAATATGTATATATATGTATATGAATGTGTGTGTGTGTGTATATGTGTGTGTATATATATATATATATATATATATATATATATATATATATATATATATATATATATATATATATACATATACATATATACACACACACACATATATATATACACATATATATATATATATGTATATATAATATCTATATGTGCGTGTGTGAATGTGAACCCACACAAGAGAGCGCCCCAACCCAACATAGAAACACGCGAGAGAAATCGCACAGAAGTCGCGGCGAGCGGGCGAGCGGGCGAGCGAACTCCCGGTGGCCTTCCGACGCCACTCAATCCGCAACGAATATCAACGAGGACGTAATTGCGGCATCGGAATTCCTGTGATGTCTTACGTCCACCGACTCGCAGCCTCAATGACCGAAAGATGATTTACACTTCCGGCAGCGAACACATATCGCCCCGCTTCTTCAAAGAGATATTGTCAACACGATCTCCTCCTCCTCCTCCCCCTCCCCCTCCTCCTCCTCCTCCCCCTCCCCCCCCCCCTCCTCCTCCTCCCCCTCCTCCTCCTCCTCCTCCTCCTCCTCCTCCCCCTCCCCCCTCCTTCTCCTCCTCCTCCTCCCCTTCCCCCTCCATTCCCCTTCCCTTTCACCTCCTCCCTCCTTTCCCCTTCCTCTCCTCTGGGGGGGAGGGGGGGAGGGATAAGTGACTCCTGTCTTTTCTTATTTCATGAATGGATACTTTATGAATGGATGCGCAGTAGCTTTACGCATGTAGAAGGGGGAGGGGGGAGGGGGGGGTTAATAGATAGGAGTAGGAGGATTGTTTTCAAGAGAACCATTTTTTTTTCTCAAATATATTTCTCTTGATATATTGGCCTGTTTTCTTTTTCTTTTTTTTCGCTCTCTCTCTCTTGCGAAGGATAAGACTAAAAAAAAGGACGAGATAACAGAGAGAGAGGTAGAAAAAAATGGCAAAAAAAATAAAAATAAATAAAAAAAGGAAAAAAGGGGGAGTGTTACTAAAACTTTCCCGAAGTGTGTTTCTTGTAGACAGGCGATGAAAGGAAACCCCAGGTGAGGGCAAGAAAGTAAGGGGGGGAGGGAAGAAGAGGGAGGGGGGAGGGAGGAAGAGGGAGGGGGAGGGGGAGAGAGATGAAGAGGGGAGGAGGGAGTAAGAGGGAGGGGGGGAGAAGGGGGAGAAGAGGAGGAAGGGAGGAAGGAGGGAGGAAGAGGGGAGGGGGAAAAAGTGAAGAAAGGAAGGAGAAAGAGAAGAATAAAAAGAAGGACAAGGAAAATAAGAGAAAGAAGGATGAGAAGACGATGACGAAGAAGACGAAGAGGAGGACGAGGGTGAAATGGAGATCTTCATCTGTTTTGGGTGTGATCGGCAAGCTCGAAAAAAGAGTGACTTTGAGAGCAATTTATGACTCATTCGCTTCTCTCTCTCTCTCTCTCTCTCTCTCTCTCTCTCTCTCTCTCTCTCTCTCTCTCTCTCTCTCTCTCTCTCTCATTTCTTCTCCTTCAACCCCCTTTCGCTCCTTCGCTCTTCCTCCTCTTGTTCTTTCTTTCTTTCGCCCCTTTTTCGATCCTTAGATTTTCTGTTCTTTTTTTCCCCCTCTTCTCCTCTCATTTCTTCTTTCATATGCCCCTTCTCCTTCTTTTCTTATCTTCATTACCCTTTCGTTTCATAATAAACTTCCCTCTTTGCATACTTCTTATTCTTTTTTTCATTTCTTTCTTTCGCTCCTAAAACTATAATATTTTTTTTCCCTTTCAATCTTTCCTTCAATATAAAACCCAATATAAAACCCATAAATAAACCACAAACAACAAACAACAAACAAATAACAACCAACAAAAACAAAAGCGAAAGAAGAAAAAAAAACACAAGGGAATAAAAGAGAGACGCAATAAATCAGAATGAGCGATGGTGGAGGCATCTATTGGCCGACGATGTAAGTGGACAGAGGGAATTTTAATGTGCTTCTTTATCAGATAATTGAGGCTACGTTCTAATGGGTTTCAAAGCAGGTTGTGCGTATAGGAGGTTGGGGAAAAAAAACATAGGTAGGCATAAACCATTCATATATCATATGGGTGAGGGATGACGTATGGAGACACTTATATACATGCGCACATATGTATATGGCTTTCTTATTTTCTCCTCTCTTTCTTTCTTTCTTTTTTTTTCTGTCTCTGTCTCTGTCTCTCTCTCTCTCTCTCTCTCTCTCTCTCTCTTTCTTTCTCTCTCTCTCTCTCTCTCTCTCTCTCTCTTTCTCTCTCTCTCTCTCTCTCTCTCTCTCTCTCTCTCTCTCTCTCTCTCTCTCTCTCTCTCTCTCTCTCTCTCTCTCTCTCTCTCTCTCTCTCTCTCTCTCTCTCTCTCTCTCTCGCTCGTCAGAAAAGTCCCCAGGGTACAAGTTCACCTTAAATCACGACATCTTGGGATTCATTTGGCACCACTTTGTCTAATCCCCCTGGGAGCTCGACCCCTCCCCCTCCCCCTCCCCCTCCTACCCCTTCATCACCTCCAGCCTCCCTTTATACCCTTAAGAGCTACCCCTTAACACTCCTCAAGGGCGTGCAATGGGCAGGTGTAGTGGAGAAGAAAGGGAAGGAAGGGCAGGGGAGGGGAGGGGAGGGGGTAGGACGAAGCAGCTGGTGCGATCTCCAGCTGGTAAAACACGCTCTCCCTTCTCGTTCGCTTTATCCAGGGTTCCGCTATAGAGGGGTTGCCGTGACAGGCGAAGGGAGGGAGGGAGGGAGAGGGTAGGGGGGGAGGGCTACAAAAGAGTGTGTATGTCATGAGATTATGACATGATGTCTGTCATGAACAAGGGCCAACTGTTTCATGACTATTATTGTTGGGCGCGATGGAAAGGGGGCCATAGATGGAAGGCTATAAAGAAGGAGAAAAAAGAGGGGGTAGGGGGGGCCGAGGAGGAGGAGGAGGAGGAGGAGCCAGAGGGCGTGTGTTGAGGGTGGGGTTTCGACGCTTTCCAAAAGGGGTAAATCCCACTGGTTGAGTTTACAGTACGGTTACTATTTGCTAAAAATGCGGACCAATACACAACCAAATAATTCAGAAGATAAGAAAGAGTTAGACAATTATAACAAAGAAGGACACACATAACAACAACAGCAAAGAAAATGGAGAAGAAGAAGGAAAAAAAACATTACACAGCACACGTTAATGGAATATAAACGTAGAGAAACTCACTAAAACAGTCCATAAACAGACTCACAAGGAACCCTTTATTAACCACATATCATATTTTTCTGTATTACTTTTTTTCTTTTTCTTTCTGTTCGCCCTCTTCATTTCCCCTCACCCTCATCCCTCCCGCCCCCGCCCTACCTTTTTTTCAATCGCTTTCCCCTCTGTTTTCGTCATCTTTTTCCCTCCCCCTTCCCACTTTATTTCGCAGTCCCATTCTTAAGTGTTACTTTCAACCCTTCGGTTCCCCTTCCCTCCCCCCTCTCTAACCCTGCCTTCCCCCTCTCCAACCTCCCTTCCCTTTCCTCCCTTTCCTTCTCCACCCTCCCTTTCCCTCTCCACCCTCCCTTCCCCTCTCCACCCTCCCTTCCCCTCTCTACCCCTCCCTTCCCCTTGCCTAGAGGGAGGAAGATAAAGTTCAATGACTTTCAATACGAACCTCAATCAGGAACTAAATATAAGTATGACCTCCATTGTTTCTAGGGTGCAGAGAGATGGAGGGAGGGGGGCAGGAGGGGGAGAAAGAAGGGCGGAGGAGGGTAAGAGAGAAGTGGGAGGGATGGATAAGAAGGAAAGGGAAGGGGGGAATAGGAGAAGGAGGAGGAAGGGAAAGGATGAAGGGGTTAGAGGCTCCCTAGAAGGAGAAGGAGAGAGAGGAGGAAGGATTGAAAAGGAGGGTGAGAAGGAAAGGGGTTGGGAAGGGGAAAAGAGGAAAGGGGCAAAGACTCCCTAAAAAAGAGAAGGAAGGGGAGGGAGCAGAAGAAGAAGAAAGAAGTGGATAGAGTCTTTTAAAAAAGAGAAGGAGTACGGAAGAGGAAGGAAGGTGGTGGCACCTCCCCCAAAAAGAGAGGGAGAGAGGGAGGGAGGAGAGAGGAGAGAGGGAGGAGGGGAGTGAGGTGGGGGGGGGGGGGGAGTGAGAGGAGTGAAGGAGACCGAGAGAGAAGGAGAAGTCTTGGTCTGTAGCTCTTATTGATAATTTGAAGACGGCCGCCACTGCAAGTGGGAAATTCTTTGGACTGGGGATAATTTTAGTCTCAAAAAGTGGGCGTGTTTGGGGGGAGGGGGAGTAAGGTAAAAAAAAAAAAAAATGAATAAGTCTATCCTTCATTTGAGTTTATAGTTGGTGGTCATGGTTTCTGATTCTGTTATAGCATCCAAGAGTTTTTTTGTTTGTTTTTTCGTTTCATTCGTAGACACGACGTGAAATGTAATTAGCCATGTAATCACGACCTGTATAAAGGGTGACATTTTGATTACTCGCCACAAACGTATGACTTGATAAAACAGAATCATTCTTTTCGACGCTGAGGCGAGGGAATTATTTACGAAATAAATAGGCAAACTCTCGAAGACGTACTAGACGCCGTCGATTTTGACTACAACTCTTCTGAAAATGCGTTTTTCAAAACATATCTTGAAAATGGTATTCACCTTCATGGCAGATTTTAGCACTAAACCTCTATGACAATCATATACCAACCCCCTCTCACCCACCCCTCTTCCCCCACCCCCACCTCCATGCGGTTCACCCCAACAACCACCACCGACCATCAACACCCCCCTCCCCCTCCTCCTCCCCCCCACGTCAGAACCGCCCCGCTGGTGCCACTATTTTAACTCCCTCAAGTGGCACCGTTGACCGTAATCGTCGGCCTCATCACCATAAAGCCCCACACTGCCGGCGCCGCACACAATTGTCAGCCAAGGAAGGTATGTGGGTCGCCATTTTGTGCAGCTGCTTCATTGTTGTAGCCATTTTGAAGTTGGCAAGAAAACCCCCTTCTCTCTCGCTCTCTCTATCTATCTCTTTCTTTCTCTCCCTCCTTCCATTTTCTTCCCTTCCTCTTCCTCTCCCTCTTCCTCTTCCACTTCTCTGTCTTCTTCTTCCTCTTCCTCTTCCTCTTCCACTTCTTCGTCTTCGTCTTCGTCTTCTTCTTCTTCTTCTTCCTCCTCCTCCTCCTCCACAGACTCCCAACTGCGACCCCGGCCCCCCTCCCTCTCCCCACCCCCGCCCCTGCCCCTCGCTCTCCTTCTCTCACAACTGTCGAGGAGTTTTGCTCCTTGCACGGATGCCGTTGCAGAAATGTTGCTCTGCCGTTTGTTTCTTTTTCTTCCACGCTTGGGTTTTTTGTTTTCATCCCCCTTACTCTCATTCTAAGAGGAGATAGCTTTATACACATTTTTGAAAAAGACAGAACTATTTTGGCTGCCGTTGCCTTTGAACATAAGAGTCTGTTTCAGATATTCCATTCCCTTCTCTTCCGCATAAGGAAGAAGAGAGAAAAACAACAAAAAGAAAGATGGAATAAAAGATTCCCCTTCACAATACACAGCAGGAAATACCAGCATGTTCACAAAAGACCCAACATGCAACATTCGGAAAGAGGAAATGGCAGTTTTTTAAGCCAGCCATTGTCTCGAGATTGGAAAAATGCCCCTTGGAACCACCATTCTCGTCCTCCCGGCCGTCTTCAATGGTGATGCCACTCTCCACGATCTAGCCTTTCTGCCCACAGTGCCAGGGCCAACAAGCGAGCTCTTTGTAACACCATTTTACGCAAACTCCCCTTTTGTGGAAGCCATTTGCGCTGATTGAAATCAAGTCCTTTGACCTTTATTCTCCACGGCGACACTGGGAGAGGGAGAGGGGGGGTGGGGGGCTCTGTGTCTTCCCCCCCACTCCCCCCCCCCCTCTCTCTCTCTCTCTCAGCCCGCTCTACCCACTCTTCTTGGCACTGTTGTCTCCTCTTTTCATTCTCTCTTTCTCTCTCTCTCTCTCTCTCTCTCTCTCTCTCTCTCTCTCTCTCTCTCTCTCTCTCTCTCTCTCTCTCTCTCTCTCTCTCTCTTCGTTAAAAGGTGATGAGGAAGGGATGGCTACCATGGAACTCCTTGAAGACTCCTTGGATATCTTTAGACGCCCTTGAAGAACTGGAGGAGGAGGAGATAGAGAAGGAGGATGAGGAGAAGGATGAAAAAGACGAAGGGAAGGAGATTGTGAAGAAGGAAGAGCAGGAAAGAAGAAGAAGAAAAAAACTGAAGAATGATAGGAAAAAAGAGAGGAGGTGGAGGAAGAGGCGGAGACAGCGGTGGGCGTGGCCTTCTCTCAGGGACGCTCCTCCTCCGCTTCTTTTCTTCTTCTTCCAGGAGAGAGAGAGAGAGACTCTCTCTCTCTCTCTCTCTCTCTCTCTCTCTCTCTCTCTCTCTCTCTCTCTCTCTCTCTCTCTCTCTCTCTCTCTCTCTCTCTCTCTCTCTCTCTTCCCTCCGCCTTCCCTTTTCGCCTTTCGCCGGCGATTTTCCAGCGCGGTAAATCGAGTCAATGTTAATCCGAGGAAAAGAATCCGAGGCTGAGCGTTGGAGAGCCGCGTTCAAAAAGCACGTGGCTAATTGCTAGAGCTTCCGGTAATTAAGAGATTGTTTTGTTTCGTGAGAGTGATTAGTCGCATTTAAGCACTTGCCTCTCATTGTTCGTGCATTACGATTCATCAGTGCGCGTACACACTCATTCATGTAATAAGGCCACGTACACACAGCCACAAACGATTTCTCACGCACAAGCACTCATTCTCGCTCTCTCTGCCGCTACGTTGCGTGCATTCTCCGCTAGGTTGCACAGTATAGAGAGAGCAACTATTGCCGTGTTGCAAATGAGGCTCAGATATGCAAGTGTAGTTGGGGATGCTTGTCTGCACTGTCTGTTGTCTTATTTGCATTTATGGATGTATGCATGGATGTGTATGACACAAACACACACACACACACACGCACACACACACACACACACACACACACACACACACACACACACACATATATATATATATATATATAAACATATATATATATATATATATATATATATATATATATATATATATATATATATACATATATACATATATATATGAGTCGGTTTCTTGGCCGGGTGCGCAGTAAGAGCCTGCAGCAGAGCGGCCACACGATGCATCTGAGCGCCCCATAAGACAAGTCAGGCACTGCCGAATTATCGAGAGGATCCTGAAGCTGTAGCTAGTTCCTTGGTTCCCCTCTCCTCTGAAGCCAGGGCGCGAATCCTTGGCTTTCCGCACCCAGGATGCATCTCCCTGTTTCCCCTCGTTGCCGACCGGGCGAGGGCGTCACTCAGGATGATTATAGGTCTATCGCTCTTGTCCGCTTATCTTGACGGGCGAGAAGGATACGAATCGGCTCTTTTTTATCTACGGGGGATTCACTTGGGTTGCTTCCATATTTCCAAATATTGTTAGCGAGATGTGCAATATTCAGAGGTTTATGACTGCTGCAAGAGCCAGATGGGACCCGCTTTAGACGAATATGAAGTTATGAGATACATTCGTGATGTGACATTCTGCTTTCAGTAACATTATTTGGTGATACTTAACTATCTTTGCCTCCTCGATGACTGCTGTCGAAACGGCACTAGATCTTACGAATGTTTCTTCTCTCGCTTTTGACACGGAAATGTTGGCAGATACTCAAGACGAGATAATTCCACCTGGCCATTTGCATTGCTTCGTAACTACTTGATAAAACCAATCCTTTATCAGCGTAATTCACGTCTGCAAATTGCAGTTGCATAATATCTCCCTCTAATTTACGGCCTGGACAGAATACTGCGCGCGCCGGAAGGACCTTATCTGTTTACCCACCGGAGGGATAGCATCTTTTGAATGTTATTTTTAGAGGCCAATAAAGATGTTATCACAAAAGGTACTAATAATACAAATTCCTTAATAGCTTCAGGGGCCCACACTTTCAGATACCGAAGTCACTAACCGGATAATAGAGTGGCGTTACCCGGCAGATTTTAATCGGCAAAAATGGATCCGATTTATGGCTCCCGGCTGGGCTAAGGTTGCAGACACTTGGAGAAGCGCACTGTTGATTGGGCAGAGCAATTAGCTGTCTTCTGGCGTGATGCATGGGCCTATATGTTAGGTGATTCTCTCTCTCTCTCTCTCTCTCTCTCTCTCTCTCTCTCTCTCTCTCTCTCTCTCTCTCTCTCTCTCTCTCTCTCTTTCTCTTTCTCTCTCTCTTTCTTTCTCTCTCTTTCTCTGAATCAAAATACATACCATTCAAACATGGGTGTTGATTCATATTTTTTGTCCTTCTAGAATTTATATTAAAAAATGATAAGAAAAAAGAAAGGAAATAACGGTTTCTTTCCTCCGGCTCCCTAGAGATTTCCAAGATAACGCGGTCATTTACCACACTAACACTCACATTAATGGAATGGAATTTGCATATTTATCCCTTTGCTATCCTTTCTAGCATACGGAAATCCCAAAACAAAAGCCTCTTACCATAAAATAGCGTTTAAGGTCGACAGCGATATACAAATTCGGCGCGATTTTCGAACAAACGAGAGGACGGTTTTAAAACTCGCTTAGCCCTTCGGTTGCGGGTTACTATTTTCCCCCCTTCATTTTTTTTCAATCTTCCGGATTTTTTTCTTCTTTTTTTGCATATTCTCTGGCTTCTTCGTGACCTTTTTTTCCCCATCGGTTAATTTTGAAAGAGTCACCAGGGCGTTAACAAGAGAGAAACGAAACCGTATTTTTTTCAGGTTAAGCTCGTTAAAAGACTGATAGTTGTAAGGATAGAGTTACGGGCGCAAAACCGTTCCGTTAATTCGTTGTATTCGTTTTATGCAAATGAGTTAGAACGCGAAATTTCGATTCTAAACGGCTTATCTCCGGCAAGGCAGAGAGAGAGAGAGACTCACTCTTGCAAATCCACACTGCTCTATTTTATGTATATTTTGTATCCCTTAGACATATTCGCTATTAATTAGAAAACGGAAATGATCGCTCACAAAAAAATAAAATAATAATAATATCTGAAAAAAAGCAGAAGGAAATTCCGTAAATTAAAGACTCGACGAAGCCTTTCCACCGCAGAAAATTAACACCGACCATATTTTGACGTATGCGAATTACAGTGAATTTTTGCATATTGCGGAAGGATGCCGGTGAGAGGCTTAAAGTGTGTGCGTGGGAGAGGGGGTGGGGGTGGGTGGGATGGGAGGGGTTGAAAAAATCCTAATTAAATGAGAAACGCAATGCGCATCTTTCTTTCTTTCTCTCTTTCTCTTTTTTTTCTTTCTCTCTCTCTCTCTCTCTCTCTCTCTCTCTCTCTCTCTCTCTCTCTCTCTCTCTCTCTCTCTCTCTCTCTCTCTCTCTCTCTCTCTCTCTCTCTCTCTCCCTCTCTCTCTCTCTCTCTCTCTCTCCCTCTCCCTCTCCCTCTCCCTCTCTCTCTCTCCCTCTCTCTCTCTTTCTCTCTCTCCCTCTCCCTCTCTCTCTCCCTCAACAAGACATCTCCCTTCCTTATATAGAATCTGTTCTTCGCGAGAAACTCCCGTCAGTCGACAAAGGTAAAGTCTGCTGCCTTTTTTTCGTTGTTTTTTGTTGTTGTTTTTCTGCTTATATAACAAGAGCAACAGCTGCCCGCTATCAGTTCGCAACATTACACTCTCAATCCATAGTGTTTTGAAGCTGTCATCTTTTTCTCTCTTTTTTTCCCCCTCTTACCTTTTGACTTATGAAATACAAACGACGTAGATTCATGAGAACGCTTAGCCACAACTCAAAGAGGAGAACACGACTAACACACACACAAAAAAAGAGAAATATATCAATACTAGAAAAGAAAATAATAATACGACAGACAAATCCGATAATTACTAACACCGTTGTAACTGTTTTTTGTTAACTTTTTTTTTAAATCTTTTTTTTCTCCTTTTTCTCATGTGTATTTGTTCTCTTCAAATGCGTTATCCTACGCTTTTATCTTTAAAAAAAACTCTCTGGTGTGTGATATGTTGTTTATGCAGGATTCGACCCTACAATTGAATCAACATGATGTTAGCTATGACGTCATGAGTGAGTCACGGATCTACACGAACGCGAAACTTAACCTCTTGGATGCGTATCATCTGCAAAGGCTATAGAATCGTCTAAATATTTCGATTATGGAGTAAGGATAATCAATATTGGTATTGTCTGTAGGCCTATATGGTTCCGGATGTATGGATAAAATCTAACTGCTCGAAGTGTTATATCATTTCGTTATTTAAATGAACTATGGTCAGTTGTAGCATCCACGATCAATGGGCGGCCATCCACGCCCCCCACCCCCCTCCTCCTCCTTTCCCCCTCTTCGAGTGTCTATTATAAGAACACTACCAACTACACGAGCGAGTGTCACCTGTCACGGGGATATTGAGCTAAGTACATCATTTCTTCTCTTTAGAATCTCAACCTCCGCCCCTCTCTCTCTCTCTCTCTCTCTCTCTCTCTCTCTCTCTCTCTCTCTATCTATCTATCTATCTATCTTTATCTTTCTTGCAATTACAAAACAATCTACGTAATTTTTAGAATAAAAAAACATATATACAAGGCCATACACACACAAACACACACACACACATACACACACACACACGTTCGCACAGCACAACATTAACTCGCTGATTAAACACAATCTCTTCATCACTCCATCCTGTACCTTCCCCCCCTCCCTCCCCTCCCCTTCCTTTTTCTCCGTTTCCCCTCTCTTCCCCCTCCCTTCTCTCCCTCCCTCCCTCCCTCCTCCCTCCTTTCCCCTTCATATAGAGAGATACAGAGGAAGAGGAAGATAAAAATTGGCCAGTGGCTGATTCCCCTCAGATACAAGCCAAGGAAGCGAAGGTGCGAGACGGGGAAACACAAGAGTCTTCATTCTCTGAGGAGCAGGAGGAGGGAGGGGAAAGGAGGGGGCTGGGGAGATGGAAGGGAATGGAGGGGAAAAGGAGGGGGTTAGGGAGAAGGAGGGGAAGGGCGGTGGGGAGGGGGAAAGGAGGGGGCTGGGGAGATGGAGGGGAGGGGCGGTGGGGAGGGGAAAAGAAGGGGGTTAGGGAGGGGAAGGGAAGATGGCTTTCAAGGGGAAAGGGGCAAGGGAGGGAATTAAGGAAGGCAAAGGAACAGGAGCAAGGGAGGAGTAGGGAAGGGGGCTAGATAGGGGGAAGGGGGTTAGGGAAAGGTAGGAAGGGGGAGGGGGGTAGAACGGCTAATGATTCTGGCTGTTGTGGGATTTTTGTTACTTTTTGAACGAGGGGACGGATGTTGCGGAGGGAGGGGGGGGAGGGAGGGAGGGAGGAAGGAAGGGGTGAGGGTGAGGGGCGGTTGAAAGGCGATGGAAAGATTGGGATTTGCAACTCTGTGTGCAATGCTTCTTGTTTCTAGTCTCTCTCTCTCTCTCGCTCTCTCTCTCTCTCTCTCTCTCTCTCTCTCTCTCTCTCTCTCTCTCTCTCTCTCTCTCTCTCTCTCTCTCTCTCTCTCTTTCTCTCTCTCTCCGTTGATTACCCCACATGCAATTATATCTTCTTCGAGTTTTTCCCCTCCAAGGCTCCTTCAACAATACTGTTTTTTTATGGCTCTCCCTTTGATTTATTGTGATTTTTAAACCTCTCCGCTGTGTTTCTCGCTCTTATCTTGCCACAGGCCGTCGACATTGTGATGTGCCATTAATTTTGGGCCTCACCTTAACTAGCAGTGCCATCTGTTGTCAAGTTTTTAATCTCTCGTGACACTTTTTCTGTAAATGCTCTCAAACCTCGCGTAATGGCCGGTCCGAGTTCCAATCGCGGCCAATACAAACGACGAAATCCTCTTCATTCCGGTCCAAAAATCTATCGAATTCACTAACCGAAGTCGCATTTAAAGTGAGAAGAGTGTTGAAACACACAATGTTGTCGAGAGAAACAAAATATGGCATAAAAGAGCCTCGTACATTTAGGCCGAGGCCATGGTCCCCGCAAGACGTTCGGACGCAGCCCTTGTGAAATCTGATGCCAAGATCGTCGTCCGTGCAATATTGTGCCATGTGCCCGCGGTGGGGGAAGGAAGGAAGGAAGGAAGGAAGGAGGGAAGGGAGGGAGGGAAGGAAGGTGGGAGGGAGGGAGGGAGGGAGGGAGGGAAGGAAGGAAGGAAGGAAGGAAAGATGGAGGGAAGGGAGGGAGAGAGAGAGAGGAGAGAAGGAGAAAGAAGGGAGGAAGGAGGGAGGAGGAGGGGTCGAGGACAAAGAGAAGAGTGAATGATAAATGAAGAAGGGGGAAGGAAGGATGGAAGGAACGAAGGAAGGAAGAAGAGGCCGAGGAGGAATAGGAGAAGGAAAGAGATGATGAGGATGATGGTACTTAGGAAGAGAGGGAAAGAAAAGAAGCTGGGAAATCAAGTAGACGACAAAGAGAACATAACAACAACAACAGCAAACGAAAGGAGAATAGGGAAAACGCCCCAATAACAACAAGAAAGCAGAGCGCGTGGATGGAGATGCGTGGAAAGGAGCGAAGGAGATGGAAGATGATAAAAAGTGATAGGCACATGCTAGATGAAAGTGGTAGGATGACATTCCGCAGCTGAGGGAAAGACGAGGGGAGAGAGGGAGTGAGGGGAGAGCTAAGAGGGAAAGGCAAGGGGAAAGAGAGATGGGGAGGGTGGGAGGAGGGTTGGGGGGGGGGAGCCAGAGGACCGGGCCAAGATGGGAGACCTGGTGGAAAGATGTGAAAGGGGTGGAAAAGGTGGGGAGGAGGGGAAGGGGAGAAGGAAGGAAGAGGAGCACGGGGAGTGTATGGTTATCGTGAGGTTGCTAATGAAGGGAGAGAGAGAGAGATATTGTGTAAAAATAAAGAAAAAAAAAGAAAAATGGGATTGAAAAGCACAGATTGTGAAAATGACTCGAAATACATATATAATCGTGTCTCCGAACGTGACATAATATCGAAGCAACGGCTACCGAAAATAGAAACCTCGGCCTGACAATACAACGTTATTAATTAACTTTAAAAAAAATAAATGAATAGAAAAAAATGTAAGCTCGACCACACCCATGCCCATAACTAATCTTCTCGTTTTTTGTTCGACAGGGGAAGAAGGGGGGGAAACTAGCGTAAAAACTCGAGTTGACACCTGTGTATTGTTGCGGCACCCTCCAAAAACCTCTCATTGTGTGCGGCCACCTAACCGCTTGTTATGTTTGACAGGTTGTTATGTTTCCTGATTGTAGAGAGAAGGGGGAGATGTTAGGAGTGGCTTGGTTGAAGAAGGCTTCGGTTCCTTGAAAGAGTTTGTCTGTGTGTGTGTGTGTGTGCTAAGAACATGAAGGGATGTGTCGAGGTCTTGACTTCTCTTAGGTAGGAATTCTGAGAATGGCTTTGTTTACGCGGGGCGAGGATTAATTAGCCAAAGAGCGGGAACGTCTCAATCCTCTGAAGAAAATGAGATCATAGCCGATCATTTTTTAAATATTTCGAAAATTATAACGTCCGATTCGAAGCGGAGGAAAATCAAGTTATAAATCAAGTTAAGATTAAGTCTAAACAAAGGACTTCAGACTCGACGATGAAGACGTTCAAACACAAGGGAAAGCTAACACGCCTTCCACAATGACAAACAAACACAGAGATCGAAATACCCTCAAGAAAAAAAAGAAAGAAAGAAAAAAAAAAACAAGAAAAGGGGTGAACTACGCGGAGACACACCAGAACTTGAGGCGGAAGTAGCGTAACACGATCCTAGGACGGGGTTGTGTTCTGGCGATGCACGGCTTTTGAAAGAGTGTGAAAGAAATGACATGGTGAGACATATGGAGGAGGAGGAGAAGGAGAAGGAGGAAAAGGGGAAACGTATTTTAAAGAAAGGGGAAGAAAAAAAGGTGGGGGGGAGGAAGAAAGATAATCTCAGGCGATTTGTGAAGATGAAGACAAAATCATGGTAGAGATATGTCGTTAAACGGAGACAGAGTCGTTAAACAGATAGCAAAGTGCCTGTTGTAACAACGGCAAAGAAAATAAAAGACTGAGAAAATAACATTGGAACAAATCGAGAAACTTTTAAAAGAAATTTAAACATCGCGTTTCTTTTCTTTCTTATTATTGATATTCTTCAATATCTTTCGCTCATTTCCTTTCTCTTTCGCTCGTCGCACTCCTCCTTCTTATCCTCCCCACCCCTCCTCCTCCTCCACCTTATTTCCAACTTGAGATTTTCTTTCTCTCCTTATCTTCCCTCCCTTTAGCTCCGAGCAACCCTCTTCCTCCTCTTCCTTCTCCCCTCTTCTCTTTCTCTCTCTCTCTCTCTCTCTCTCTCTCTCTCTCTCTCTCTCTCTCTCTCTTTCTAACTCTCACTCTCTTCTCTTCCCCTCCTTCCCTCCCTCCCTCTCCCTCCCTGTCTCCCTCTCCATCTCTCACTCTCTCTTCCCCTTCTCTCTTTCCCTCCCCTCTTCCGCCCCTCGCTTCCCCTCTCTCCCGCCTGCCACACCTCCCCTCGCGAGCGGACATCACGACACGGAAATAAACAATAAGTGACCCCCCAACAATAGCGTCAACGTCATTACGCGTACATTAGAAGCGATAATCAAATACAAATGGCGATATGATTAACTGATAAACCCCACTTCCGGCTGTGCGGGGAGGAGGGGAGGGGAGGGGATGGGACGGATGGGGACGGGTGGGGTGGGGAAGGGATGGTACGGGATCGACGGGAGGGTAAGGACGAGATTGTGAGCGGAGGAAAGGAGGGGAAAAGGTGCTTGCGGAGGGGAGAGAAAGAAAGTGGATGCGAGGGAGAGAAGGGGAAGGAGACAGGGAGAGAGTGAGAGAAAAATAAAAACAGATAGATAGAGAGAGAAACAGAGAGAGGCGGAGAAAGAGAGAGAGAGAGAGAGAGAGAGAGAGAGAGAGAGAGAGAGAGAGAGAGAAAGAGCAACAGTAGCAGCAGCAGGAGAGAAATGCATGGAGTCCAACCATAGAGATGCAGGGAGACGGGAAAAGATGGCGGCAGTGAGCGAGGGGGAGAAACAGACAGGGGAAATGATTGAAAAGGGAAATTGAAAAGAGGGACAATCGAAAAACAAGAAAATTCGAATGAAAGGAAGCTTGTTATGCGACTGATGTTCAGAGTGGAATTCCGAACTAAAATTGTATTTACAGTTTGTAATTGGATCGAAATTCTCATGTTTCTTTTTTTTTCTTTCTTTCTTTCTTTCTTTCTTTCTTTTAAAGTGACAGGGAAATTGTCAGAAAAAAATAATGAAAATTAAATTTCGTATGCTGCGGGACAGACGGAGAGAAGGGGGGGGTGGGGTACAACGGTGGGGTACCTAAGGGAAGAGAAGGGAGGGGGGAGGAAGGAGGGAGGAGGGAGGAGGGGGAGGATGAAGTTGAACTTTGCCCTCTCGATGAACCGCCTCGATGAAGGTCACCTGTTGATCGAACAGGCGTCGAACTCTCAATAAAGTAAGTGAAGAGGAAGGACACAGAAATAAAAGACAAGAGGGAGAGTAAAAATGCAAATCAAAGCATCCCTTCACAACACGCCATGCCATCACCGTCGCCATGGCAACTAGACCTCACAGCCTTGCGTTGCGTAATTGCTAGGCATTGCAATATTTTAATCCCCAGAATGTTGATATCGGAAGACTTAATCCCCTATCTCCCCCTCCTACCCTTCTCGGCCCCTCCTCCTCCTCCTGTCTACCCGTACCCCTCCCCCTCTCCTCTATCTGTACCTCTCCTTCCTTTTTCTCTTTCATCCTCCTCGTTCCTTCCCTGTTTTCCTCTCCCCTTCACTCCTCTTTCCTCCCTCCCTCCTTCCTTCTTTCGCATCCTCCCTCCTATGTATGTCTGTATGTATGTACGTATGTATGTACGTATGTATGTATGTATTTACTGCAACTTTCTCGTACACCGCAACAAAAAAACAGCATCTCAGCAAATGGAGGAGTACCCCCACTTCCCCCCCCACCTCCTTCCTGACACCTCTGCTTATCTCACACTTATCTCTATAACATCAACATCTGCCTTTCCCCCCCCCCACCCCCCACCCGTCCGCCCGCTAACTCGCCATACTCATCATATTCACAGGTGAGTCACGAGGTGTCATCACCGGCGTGTGAGTCGAGAGATGAATAATTCTGCTGAGTTGGTATAGGTACCCGCAAGGAGGGAGTGGGGGTGGGGGTGGGGGTGGGGGGTGCTGGGAGAGGTTGCCAGAAGGAGACGCAAATACAAGGTCATAGGAGGGAGGAGGAATAATTAATAACAGTGATGTCTAAGGAGGAAAGTGTGATGTAAGCAGAGAGTGAAGAAACGGTGGACAACAATAATTGAGAAAAAAAATGCATCTTATTCAGAGCATCATAGAGAACACAACGTGGTCGCTGTGCAAAATTAATTAATACATTCTAGATAAATGGATAAAAAAGTACATCAAAAATGCAAGTTTCCGTGCAAGTTAAAAACAGGAGTACACAGCATAGTTGAAGTCCCTGTGCAGCCTAACGTGGCAGGCATCATCATCCTACCGCTCTCGCAGCTCTCGTCAACCATCACAAAGACATCCTTATGGTTACGAGATTAACCACTTTTTCCTGCCAACGGTCACGGTCCAAAAGGCTGAGGAAACACGTCGCAAAAACGTCAGAATGGCAAAAATGAAGTCATTAACTCTCGCGGTTGACCGTTGCGAGTGTCAAAAATGCAATTCCCTCGCTCCCCCTTCGCCTCTTCCCCCAACCCCGCACCGCTATTTCCATATACTCTTTTATCTTTTCACGAGAGTCAGTCTCGCGTCCCTCGCCATGCAAGAGTATCCTTGACGGGGCGTTTAGGACGAGCATAAGGCAATGCAATGCAACGAGAGTCAAGGTTCCCCTGTTATCACCGCGTGCCTGAAGGTCGAAGAGTGTATTTCCTACCCAAAATACACAACCCACCCCAAGAGCAACATTGTCAAATGCATCTTTGCAACTGCATCACACAAACCGGAAGCCGCTGAGACCCCGGAGGTTGCACAGATGGATGCAACACTCCCACGCCCTGCAATAAAAGGCGCCTCGAGACTAGCGCAACACATGTGGACGTTTCTCGGACTTTTCTGCGCGTCGAAAGAGGTGGTAGGTAGCATTTGGCCCGCGGGACACGAGGGAAGGGAAACTACAGCAAAGAGAAGAAATAAAGAGGAAAAAACAAACAAACAAACCGATCCATCCCTGTGAACGGGGTTACTATGGAGGCGTGTGTGCTTGCGACTTGCCTATTTCCTCCCGTCTTCTGACTTGGAGGAGATGCACACGAACGAGACAGCTTACCACACTGCTTTCATTGCTCGGGATCCCACTTGACCCTCAGTTATAAGTGGCAATTAACGTCAAAACACAAAACTTATCGGCACAAAGAGCTAGTTCATATATCACCATAACTAGAGCTTAGAAAATCGAACATCAAGAGAAAAGGCCAGCACTGGAGCCTGACTACCGATAAGTTCCCATAGGCCCAGTTAAGGCCTACGAACTAAGCCTACAAGCACCCCCAACCCCCCCCCCCCTCCCCACACACACACACACTCCTTCTTTTCCCTTGCCACGCTCGACCCGCACAATATCACTAAACGACACACACATGATTATTTTCATTACTAATTCTTCCTAAAGAATTGAAACGGCTGAATCCAACCAACACCCCCTCCTCTCGCCCCACCCCCCACCCTCCCCCACTGAACCCCTCACCCCCTTTAGCCATAGATGCGGGTCTCCCATAAACTAAAAACGTCAAAAGATAGGAAAATGGGTGGAAAAAAAAGGGAATTTAACGAAGCCCCAAATTTCGAGGGACAATGCGGGGGTTCCCCTACAAGTGGCTCTCAGGCTCTGTGACACTCAACTATGGACAGAAAACTTGGGATAAAATGAGTTTCGAAAAAAAGAAAAAAAAAATGTTGGACTTTTCTTTCTTCTTCTTCTTTTTTAAGAAATAAGGGGAGATCGAGTCATTAAAATAGGCGGGTAATGAAACGGAGATCGATCCAGATATAAAGATACAAACTCGGTCCCTCGGTCCTCTCTCTTCTGTAAATATGACATGATCCATGAGCAGGATACGAACCCACGCTGACGCCCCGACACTGAGACGAGCCCCGCGATGAGAACAAGAGCAAACGAGAATGAGATGACGAGGGAGGCAGAAGGGAAAAGAAATGATCGGGAAGACAGAACAAAGGACAACAAATTGGCCGTGACGGAGCGGGAGTGACCGGCTCATAATACCTCCACTGCGTCTCCGCTCGCCGCGCCTGTCCCTTCTGCTGCGTCTTCGGACCGGCGTTCTCGCTCTCTTGCTTTCTCTCTTTCGTTCTTACGTTTGTTTTCTCAGCTCTGTCTCTGTCTGTCTGTCTCTCTCTCTCTCTCAATCTCTCTCTCTCTCTCTCTCTCTCTCTCTCTCTCTCTCTCTCTCTCTCTCTCTCTCTCTCTCTCTCTCTCTCTCTCTCTCTCTCTCTCTCTCTTCATATAAAAAAACAAAAACACATGCCAGTGCCCCGGTATCTTTTCCTCTCACCCATTCCTATTCCTCGAAGTAACAAATACCTCGGCCCTCGCCCTCCTCCTCCTCCCCTCGCTCTCCCACTCGCCCTTAACCCCGTTGTTTCCCCTCGTCACTCTTCTGGCGTTGTCACTGATTTGGCTCTTATTCCAGGCACTATGATGAATCGAGGCGCTAATATATACGTCGCGGCGCTAGACAATGCCGTCATTAACCCTACAGACACGGATGGCAGCTTGGTTACGAGAGTGGGAGAGAGAGAATACGAGAGGAGAGGAAAGGAGAGGAGAAAAGAGAGATAGAGAGAGAAGAGAGATAGAGAGAGAAGAGGTAGAGAGAAAAAGAGATATAGAGAGAAGAGAGATAGAGAAAGAAGAGAGATAGAGAGAGAAGAGAGACAGAGAGAGATGAGAGAAGAAAGATGAGAGATGAGAGAGAGAGAGAAAGAGGGAGGTGAGGGGGGCAAGAAGAGAGAGGAGAGGACAGGAGAGAAGAGAAGAGAAAAGGAATGGAGAGAGTTTCAGATTGTTTCATTAGTACCGGATCCTCTACGTGGAAGAAGATCCGCTGCGCTTTTGTTTCGTGTTTTATATCTTGCCGCACAGACGTTGTGTCTTCTATTACCGACTACTTTCTTCATTTTCTGACGCAATTAAATGAATTAAAATCACCGAAATACTCCCTTATTAATAAAAAAAGAGAGAGAAATAAGCTTCTTCTTCTCTTCCTCTACGGTCTCGAAGGTGGGAGTGATGAATTACGAGGACGCCCTGAGCTTTTGTTATGAATGAAACTCATCAGTGTCATCAAAGCTTCCTATGCCCCCCCCCCACCCTCCCCCCCCTCTCCCTCCACCTAAGCCCCTCCACGTCACTTAGCCTCCTCCCCTCCCCCCCCTCCCCCCCTTCACCCTCAAGAGGAAGGTGCCGTTCTTGAAGATAAAAGAGGAGACAGGGGCGTGTTTTTGTGTGATATATTCCTTACATCTATTTAATGAGAGTCACCAATGTTGCGTGGCATTATTTATTGTGAGTGATTGTAAGACGAATCATTGTTCAAATGGTTGTGGGTGTTGTTTGTTTGTTTGTTTGTTTGTTTTAGTTGTTTTAGACTTGGATGGGACGGGGAGTAGGAATAGAAGAAGACAGCAATGATGAAAAAGGCAATAATAGGAATGTGATAATGAAAAAGGATAGTGAAAAAATATATATATAGTGAAGAGAAATTATATAACAAAGAACAAACAAAATAGAAAGGTATGAGAAAGCAGATATATACGAAAACAATGAGGGTAAAAAAGAATAAAACAAGGAAAAACTGAAAGCCTAATAAAGAGAACAAAAAAACATAGAGAAAGAGAGAAGGGACGAGGGTGGGCGTGGGGGAAGGGCGGTGTGGGGGGGAGGGGGAAACCTACTCGCGGGCGTGACGGAGGAACAATGGGCGCGCACTAATTAATCATTCACAGTGCCTAGTGGTGACAAATGCTCTCGTTACGGGGTCAGGAGTGCCACGTGAGGGGGATGGGGTGGGGGGGGCAGGGAGGAATGGGAAAGGGAAATGGTGGAACAGAATGAGTGGGGAAGGGAGGGGGTTAGAAAGAGAGAGAGAAAGAGTGAGAGAGAGAGAAAGGAGAAAAGAAAGAAAGAAAGAAAGACAGTATCAGTACCCTAACATTACACTTTGTAGCCCAAGGAACTGCATTAAAAAAATATATATATATATAATAACAAAAACATTTCCTCTCCTAAAAAGCAAGAAACGAACCTAATAATTCACGGATAATGGCTTTCCTCCCCCCCCCCCCACCATACCCCCACCCCCCGCTTATAAATCCTTGTGTATGGGCCGATTATACAGATTAAATAGGCCTACATCATTCTCAGTCCATCGCACGAAGCGCACACGTAATGTGCCATGCAAGAAGTATTATACTCCCATTATACAAATCATACCATCTTTATTAGTATTACCATTAGCATCATTACTCCATCCCTGTGACAAATGCCTTGATGATAATTACCTCCCATTAAAAGTACCATCATCATCACCATTTATATTATCTCAACCTTCATCAATCTCACTATTATCGCTATCATTATCTCCGTTCCTCGCATGACAGCCATTCTCCCCAGTTGCCATGCTTATCGCACCATCTCTGCATGCCATCTCTGTCATGGTGTCAACTGAGAGATAACACACATTTGACAGTTACATTCAACCTATGGACTCTCTCTTTCTTTGGCCAATCGGTGGTCTTTACTTCTCTTTTGTAGATCTTACATCGATCTTACAAAAAATAAAAATTATTTGTTATTGGTTAGTTACATCAACGTTCTTTTGTTCTTTTTTTTAATTGCATTATGTGACTTCGGTAACGTATGGGAATAATAAAATGTATAATAAGAGAATAAGTTTATATGCGTGGCTTCCCTTTTTGAAAGGTCGCAACTCGTAACCTCTTCCCCCTTAGCTTCCCCCTTCCTCCTCCCCTCCTCTCCCATCGCCCCTTCCCCCTCACCTCCGGCAGTCAAGGGAGACAACAGTGCCAAAGGGTAAACAAGATGTCGCGAGGTCATCTCTGGAACCAAACGACCTGAGGCACTTTATCTCGGCCGATTCATCATATTTCCCTTTTGAAGTCCGTTTTATGGCATGCAGGACGGCACCCCTTCACTTCCCTCGCCCGCTCACGCTCCCTCCCTTACCTATCGAAGTATGCAGGAAACATCTAAAGTATATTGTGTAACCATCTTTCCCCCCTCCTTCTCTCTCTCTCTCTCTCTCTCTCTCTCTCTCTCTTTCTCTCTCTCTCTCTCTCTCTCTCTCTCTCTCTCTCTCTCTCTCTCTCTCTCTCTCTCTCTCTCTCTCTCTCTCTCTCTCTCTCTCTCTCTCTCTCTCTCTCTCTCTTACACAGACACACACAACTTTTTCCCAGATGCCTTCATGTCACCAGGGGTCTCCAAGACGTTTGTTAAGTAGGGGGCAGAGGGGGACGTGCGACCGAGACAGGAGACTGCTGCTACGTTCCTCTAATACCCAGCATACCTGGCCTCGTCGGCAAAGTGGCTTCGGCCTTCGGGCTTCGGGCTTCGGGCTTCGGGCTTCGAGGAATCAACTTCTTCCGTCTATCGTATGGGTTGGGGATAGGGGATGTTGAGAGGGAATAGGGTGGGGATGGGGGTAGAGCAAAGCGCCCCTCTGTTGGCATAGGGTAGGGGAAAGCGAAGGAGGATGGGGACGGGGGCTTTCGTTCTCTCTCATCTCGGTCCATCACCCGCTGCCGTGGATGGTATAAAACAAGTCTCATTAATATCCCATAGGGTAGGGAGGGGTAGAAGGAAGAGGAGGAGGAGGAGGAGGTGGGGGAGGGAGAGAGAGGAGGAGCTACTACTCTTTCTCTCCTTCGTCCCATTCTTCCCTCCCTCCCTCCCTCCCTCCCTCCCCCTGATAGACAAGGAGTCTAAGCTGCTATTATTCCTCGGTCCATTTGCGGCGCATTAGCCAAAGACAGCGAGCGAGAGGTTCCGCACCATCCAGCGCTGCTGTATAAAATAGCCATATTGTCCCCGGTCGGCGGGTACACATTTCTCATAGGCGATGTGTTTCTTTTTGTTTCCCTTCCTCTTTTGTTGCTTTTGTTTCCGTCGCTTTTTCTTTTCTTTTTCTTTCTTTTTTTCTCTCTCCATGAGCGTCCTTTTTGTTTGGAAGGGACAGGGCATGGAATTTTTCTGAAGGGCATTGTTATTTTTTTCTCTCTCGCTCTCTATCTCTTTCTTCTCATTCTCCCTTTCTCTTGTGCTCTTATTTCG
>BOPN01002799.1:67500-80000 GCA_017312705.2 Penaeus japonicus | reverse complement strand
GAGATTTTAGTTCGGATGAAGAGTGTTAAGTTTGAAAAGGAATGGATGAACTGGGTGAGTGAGTGAGTTATTCAAGTGCGTGTGGGTATGTGCAGCTGAGTGCGTGAGTAAAGTAACACCGAGGACGACTTGAGTAAGCGACTGAAACGGAGCGAATGATGAATAAGTAAGTGCCAGAGAGAATGAATTATCAAGCCCATTAATTGAGCGATGAATAAATGACTGGTGAGATATACGAGTGAATAAAACAACGAACGCGTGAATAAATGAATATATAAACGACCTAAAGACACATGCAAATTGATTAAAATTTACACGTATAAACACAGGGAGGGGGGGGGGAGAAGAGAGAATCATGCAGAGAGAGAAAGAGAAAGAGAGAGAGAGAGAGAGAGAGAGAGAGAGAGAGAGAGAGAGAGAGAAATTACCATCTTGAGAAAGAACCCCCCATTCCCCCCACCCCACCCCCCTCTCCTCTTAATAACGTCAACATCCCAATCGCAAACCCCAAATCACGCCACTCAAACAAGACGAAAAGAGGGAAGGAGGGGGCGGGGAGAGGAGAGAGGAGGAGGGGGGGGTGGAAGTGGAGAACAATTAAAGAAAGAGGAGGAAGGGGGGGGGGAGTGGCAAAGCGAAGATAAAGAAGGAAAAAGAGAGGGGAAAAAAACAATTAAACTATTCCCCTCCCTTCGCCACCTCCTCTTGGGGCGAGAGTCAACGAGGGCAGAACTAACCTACCGGAATGACGCGAAGAATGCGTGGCGACAACAACAATAAAGAGGGGAGAAGGGGGGGGGGGAGGAGGAGAGGGGGGTTAACAAGGGGGAAACAGAGGGGAGAGGCGACACAAGGTGTGAGGAAAGAATGGTGGGCGGCGTGTCAGGAATGTTGCCGACAAGTGTGGAGGAGGAAGCAGGTGTACATCCCTACCCCCTTCCCCCACCCCTCTCTCTCCCTCCCCCTCCCCCCCCTTTACCCCTCTCTACCATCCGAGGGGAAAGAGAATGAGGGGAGAGACCCGAGACGCTCGTTGTTTTTTAAAGAAAGAAGAAAAGGGGAAAGAAAGGAAGCGGAGGTCGTGGGAAAGAGCGACGGGGGAAGGGAAACAGGTGTGCCCTTGGCTACATAAAGGGGTTGATTCGCTCCCGAGACAACGACAAAAAAAGGGGAGAGGAGGGGGAGGGGGGGGGAGGGGGAGGCCCAAGGGGTGTGGAGTTTCTTGAGATGAAGGTATGCCACCTATGGAGTGTCTCTGGGGGCTGAGAAAAGAATAAAGAACATCCTACGAAAAGAGGCGAGGAAGAGGAGGAGGAGGAGGAGGAGGAGGAGGAGGAGGAGGAGGAGCGTGGGAAAGGTAATTTTCGGATGAAGGAAGGAGCGAAATCTGCGGCAGAGATTATGAAGGAGGGAGGGAGGGAGAGAGAGAGAGAGAGAGAGAGAGAGAGAGAGAGAGAGAGAGAGAGAGAGAGAGAGAGAGAGAGAGAGAGAGAGAGAGAGAGAAAGATAGCGAGAGAAAGAAAGAGAGAGAGAAAGGTAGACAAAGAGAGGCGAAGAGGGATGGAGGCAAGGAGAGAAAGCGAAAGAGAGAGAGAGAGAGAGAGATCATTTACATAACATACTGCATGATGACGATAACCATGTATTTCCACGAAACGTAATTCAGTCCCTATCAGATCGCTTTCAGAACGACGAGGATTACGTCCGCCCAAAACAATTCGGAAAGGAATGCGAATAATCAGATGTAAATACGCGACCGAGATACGACCAGATAAATAAACACGACTAGATCAACAGAAAATTAATAAAGGGGAAACCCGTTACCTTGCAATAACACAACGGATTGCCACCCACTCCGAAAACAGAACCCTGTTGTGTGTGAGGAACAACACATCTAACAGCCGTGTGGCGAGTCCTCTCCGGTTCTGAGGTCAGGGCCAAAGGGCAGAGGAGGTGGAGGAGGAGGAGGAGGAGGAGGAGGAGGAGGAGGAGGAGGAGGAGGAGGAGGAGGAGGAGGAGGAGGAGAAGGAGAAGGAGAAGGAGGAGAAGGAGAAGGAGAAGGAGAAGGAGAAGGAGAAGGAGAAGGAGAAGAAGAAGGAGAAGGAAGAGGAGGAAGAAGAGAGATGGGGAGGAAAAGTAGGAGAAAGAGGAAGAGGAAGAAGAAGGAGGAGGTGGTAGCAGGAGGAAGAGGAGGAGGAGGAGGATAGAAGAATAGGAGAAAGAGGAGGAGAAGATAACGGTGGAGAGAAAGAGGAAGAAATTCGGATCGTATACATATCGCGTTGTTTTTAAAAAAATAATGTTAAGACAACATGAAAAAAAGACTAACATAGTAACATAACACACACACAAACACACACACACACTAAAGAAATGCACACATCCCAAAATAGAGCAGATGCAGAGGCTACAATACACACACACACACACACACACCTACAGAGGCTTAACCCCCTGGCTCGTAGCCGTAAACCGATCGCACAGGTACATCTCTTCTTCTTCCTCCGCAGCGGCACACTACTCGCCTTTGAGCTGCCTCTGTGCGACGCCTCCGGGTGACGCAACAGGGCCTCCGGGTGACGCGCGGGAAAAGGAAACAGTTCTTCCGAAGCCTGTGTCGACCAAAACGCCAGACGACCGCAAACGAACCGCATTTACCTAACAGGTTCGAATGGTTGTTAAGCCTGTGATTGGAATGGGCCGATGGGGAGGGTGATTGGGTAACGAGGTAGGCTGGGGGGAGGGGAAAGGGGTGGCTCTGACCGCAGATGTGGGGGGTGGGGGGGGGGGGGTGGCGTGGCACCATGGGTCAACTAGGGTCAGATTGGGTTACGTTGTGACCTTCGCGGGTCTCGGACGCAGCTGAGCAAGGACGGAGGGTGAAGAAAGGATGGAAGCTTTTCTTCGTTATTCGATTTTTTTCTTTCTTTCTCTTCTTCTTTGTGTTTGTGTATATTCATCGTAATCGCATCAGCAATTATTAATCAACTGATAACCAAAGCCCAACCCTCTATAATTTTCGATATATATACATATATATGTATATATATACATATATATGTATATATATCTATATAATATATATATATATATATATATATATATATATATATATATATACATAAACATACACTAGCGTTCCATCTATTTTTAAAGTTGAATGACAACAGAATTCTATCAGAAAATAATAAACAGAACTTGAGAGTGCGTTTTCGTCACCCCTCACCCCCTCGCCCCCTCCCCACCCTCCCCCCTAGTCCACTACGAGACACACAGACCGTCACTTGTTTACCCCGAGGCAACCTCCTAGCCCTTACTCCCCCTCCTCCCCCTCCCCTACTCCCACTTCACGACTGACTCTCTCTCTCTCTCTCTCTCTCTCTCTCTCTCTCTCTATCTATCTATCTATCTCTATCTTCCAAAAGATAAAATCCTATATAAAAAAAACGTATATTACTTCACTTATCACTATAATGCCCCATAATAACTATTTTCTTCTTTCAACATCCATCCTTTTCCTCATACCTTCCCTCCTCCCCCCCTCTCCACACACACACTTTGCACCCCCTTACTCCTCCCCCCCCTCCCCTGTGTCGACCCTGCAGCAACAAACAGTACACTCTCCATGTATGGTTTTACACCCTCTGACTTCAAACATCTTGTTCTTTGGTTACAGTGATGTGTGTTGTGGGGTGTCGTGCAGGCTGTAGGTTGAGTGTGTGTGTGTGTGTGTGTGTGTGTGTGTGTGTGTGTGTGTGTGTGTGTGTGTGTGTGTGTGTGTGTGTGTGTGTGTGTGTGTGTGTGTGTGTGTGTGTGTGTGTGTGTTTGTGTATGTGTGTGTGTGTGTTTGTGTGTGTGTGTGTGTGTGTGTGTGTGTGTGTGTGTGTGAGTGTGTGTGTGTGTCTGTGTGTGTGTGTGTGTGTGTGTGTGTATATGTGTGTGTTTGTGTGTGTGCGTGTGGCTGAGGGTGGGTGGGTGCAGGTATAGGTGTAGGATGGGTGTGATACGCCCATTTAGGAAAAAAAAATATTCTAGCGAAACACATTTAGCTTCATAACCAAACCCCCAACCCCCACACCTTCGCGAGTTAACACTTCATCCCGCCCCGTAATAAGACTAGGCCTACCTCCCCACATTTATTTTCACTTACAACACGAAGCCTCCACCCCAAACGACCCAGCCATTACTCAGGCGCTGTTTTGATGGAGGGCAGATCAGCTGTTGTAACAAGTTTTGAAATGATCCACCAACACAATTCATTAATATTTGTCTATGTCACATTAGCGCGGGACTCTGCATTCATGTTCTAGCAGGCAGAAAACGGCGGTGATGTTATTATCAGTATCATTACTACTCTTTTATTATAATTATCATTACTATTATTATTGTTATCATCGGTATTACTAGAATTGTCATTATCATTATCTTTATTAGTATTATCGTTTATCATCAGTAACATTACTATCATTATCATAATGACCGTCACTCTCTCCGTTATCAGTATTGTATAATTGTCCTTACCGCTATCATTATCTCTTGAAAGTACACAATCAACAAGCGAATTTATGTACCTTGAACCCGACATAATTTTCAAGATGGAGACAGAAACCAGCGAGGTATAAACACCGAAACCACGAGTACAGAAAAATAACAAAAGCTAGCCAGGTGGCTTAGTGAAGACGTTCGGATCCCCTTTCCCCTTCGTACCTATAGTTCCAACCCGTTGTCACGTCGTTTAATAAAGGTTCATGTCAAAACATTTACTGCTAGCTATAAACACACCTTTCCTCTGGTTTCTCCACATGTGCAGAACCTGTTGTTAGCTGTTTCTTTTGCCTTCTGGCCGTTAAAAATAACCGAAGGCTCTTTCCGATTCAATTAGATGTGCAATCCGAACCTCGATTACAGGCATTCATATGAATATCGCAGAATTACCGGAACATTCGCAGGTTTTAACCCCGGCCAATTGTTCCGAGTCCCCCTCGTGCAGTAAAAATAAGTGGGTACAAATACACAGACACGCGATCAATACTAATCTAAAAATGGACGCATCGACAACTCTCAATCCAACATTCGAATCGTAAATTCAAATCATCGCGCATCGTAGGTAATCACGAAACAAAGGCACACCTGTGAAGTCTGTGCCGATTCCCGCGTGGCCAATCAGCGGCGATGCATCCTTCGTATCTACCAATGAGCGTTCAGTGTGTGGGCGGTGCTTCGTGACGTCAGCAACACAGGTGACGAACAGGTAGACAATAGGGACGAGTCGAGGCGATTAGTTACGTTACACTTCCTGCAATGTTTCGGCGGAACGAAACATTTCGGAAAATAAAGGCTGGATGCGCGTCTGGTCTCGGGGTTGTGCTCGTTGTGATCGCATAAAAACAGGGTAATAATAGTTATGATAATAATCATAATACTATTCATAATAATAATAATAACAGTTGTAGTAAGAAAAGTAATAATAACAATAGTAATATTGATAATAATAATACCAATAATAATGATAACAATGATAATAATAATGACAATAATAATGATAATAATAATAATAATAATAACAATACTAATAATTATGATAATAATAATAATAATAATAGAAATAACAATACTAATAATTATGATAATAATAATAATGATAACAATCATCCCTCATGTCATCATCCTCATCACTAATAATCACAGACACAGAAAAACAAAATGAGAGAAAGAGCCAGAGACAAACAGACAGACAGAGAGAGACATAGAGAGAGAGACAGAGAACGAACAAAACTGAGAAAGAGAGCCGAAGTGATAGGGTGAGGGGGGGTGAGGGAGAGGGAGATAAGGGGAGAGAAGGAGGAGGAGGAGGAGGAGGAGATGAGGTGGGGGGGCATTAACACGCGCGAGATGAGCCCTTCTGGTCCGGAAGCTTTAAACCCTATTGTTATGGTAATTGAGTGATCTTGGTTGAGTTCACATACAGTTTAGCCACCAGCTTGGCCGTATCTGTGCCTGCTGGCGGACGCGACCGGAATCTATAATGAGGTTTGTTCGCCCTTGTCTTTCTGTCTCTCGAGGTCTGCTTTTTTTTTTTTTTTTTTTTTTTTAATCTTTGTGATTTAGGATGAAAAAAAAAAATTCCGCCTTCGGGTTAATTATTTTGAGACTGTCTGGAGTTTTTATCTGTATCGTTTCTATCGAATGTGATCGTTTTACGGATGGAGTCCTTATGTTTTGATTATTTAGATGAAAAGTAATTTTACGTTTTTTTTTTTTTTAATCATTATTCAAATTTATGTTTTTATCATTGTTTGCTGTTTTATTATCATTGTTCATATCATTTGGTGAGGATTTTCCCCTTGGACGAAAGGGGAAATGAGAGGAAAATAAAATAAAAAAAGAGATTACAACGTCTCGGGCAAGGAGAGACCAATACGAAGATAATAAAGAAGAGAAAGGAAGAGAAAAGAGGGGAAGGAAGGGGGAGTGAGTGAATTAGAGGGGGTGAGATAGGAAGAGGGAGAATTGGAAGGGTGGGGTGAGGGTGAGGGTGAGGGTGGGGGGGTGTCGAGGGCGTATTAGCACCCATTATCATTGAATTCGGAAGACCAATCTGATGGCAATGGAACTTGATCGAGTGGCAACATCCCCCTCAGTGTACAGGGGGAGGGGGAGGGGGAGGAGGGGGAGGGGGAGATAGGGTGATCGGAATGCCGGCAGAGCAAAGGGAAAAGGGAAATGAATAACGTTATAAATGAGGGAAATATATTCATAATGGGAATTAGTGTGCCAAAACACGAGGTTTTTCAATGCTGGAATTGTTGATATTGTCAGCTATTATGAGAGAGAGAGAGAGAGAGAGAGAGAGAGAGAGAGAGAGAGAGAGAGAGAGAGAGAGAGAGAGAGAGAGAGAGAGAGAGAGAGAGCACGCGATAATTGAGCCGTCGGCTAACCATTGTGCAGAAGAACCTGTCGTTGATCCTCTTTCCCTCTCCCCCTCTCCCTCCCCCTTCTCCCTCAATCCCCTCCCCCTTCCCCTACCCCTTTCCCCCTACCCCTTGTGTTCCGACCTCTTGTCTTATTCTGAGTGGAAAGGTGAGTTGTAGGAGAGAAAGAGAGAGAGAGAGAGAAAGAGAGAGAGAGAGAGAAGAGAAGAGAAGAGAAGAGAAGAGAAGAGAAGAGAGGAGAGAAAGAGAGAGAGAGAGAGAGAAGAGAAAGAGAGAGAGAGAGAAAGAGAGAGAGAGACGAGGGAGTATCAAGGGAGGGCCACAGCGGGATGGATCTCCCATTTGATCCAGATCCCAAACGAGATGCAATTGCACAATAGATTTGCATCGGCCCCGTGTAATTGTCCCTTTGATGGCATTGTTTGCGGTTGAGAGGGTTAAAATGGTCCGCCACTGAGAGCCACGGATACAGTTGTTTGTCTGTGGACCCTTTGTTTCCAAACATTTTCGTTCTCTGTTTGTTTTTCTTGGTTACTCGTCCCTCTCCCTTTCTACACTCCCTCCCTCCCTCCCTCTCTCCCTTTACCCCCCTATTCTCCCTCCCTTCTCAACCTCCCCCCTCACTCCCCTTCTTTTCCTCTTGTTTGGCTCGCTGGATGATATTTATTGTTCTCTCTCCACCACCAACACTTTTGCTGTTTTACCTATTTATTTACGTCCCTTTCTCCACCAGAAGGCGATTGTCACGCCCTCTGGCCGCGGCGAGTGATGCACAAGACACACTCCTCGTGATGACATGTGGGAGCCGTCTGTGATTTGCCTCTTCGGAGAATGATTAGTGTGTCCGTTGAGAGTGACTCACGCGTCGGGATAACATTCAGAATGAAGATAAATACGTGAATAACCACAATAACAGTGTGAGTCAAGATAGGAGAGGGGAGAGAGAGAGAAGAGAGAGAAGAGAGAGAAGAGAGAGAGAGAGAGAGCACTAAAGAACACAAGATATCCCCGACCTTATTCACCAAGCGTAACCCTCCAGCCACACCTTATTGTCTCCCCCGAGCTCTCTCCCCTCACACCATCCTCCTCCTCCTCCTCCTCCTCCTCACCCTCCTCCTCCCGTACGTAAAACAACAGAACAATCAGCAACGGTAACAACAGGAGGAGAAGCGCCAGCGAAACCAACCAGGGATAGACCCCAACACACACTACTGTTTACCCCCCTACCTCTGTTTGTTCTAGAGTCGGGACCACGTGCGTGGGAGCAGACTCGTTCTACCTTGCGCTCTCCGATGCTCTGCTGTTGTTTGGCTTTTGTTTTCGAGGGGCAGGAGGGAGGGGGGATGGGAGAGGGAGAGAGGGGGGAGCGTAGGGGGGGAAGGTTAAAGGGAAGGAAGGGAGGGGGAAGAGGGGAAAGGGGTGGAGGTGGATAAGGGGTGAAGGAGAGGTGGAAGGGGGAGAAGGGAGGAGGTGAAAAAGAGAGGTGAATGAGGGGAGAAGAAAGGAGGTGGAGGAGTGGAAGAAGGGACGAAGACGGGAGGAGATTGCGAAGTAGAAAGAGGGGAAAACGAACCGAGGGAAAGATGAAAAAAATGTTCGACACAAGTAAATCATAATAATAAATAGTAGTAATAATAATGACAAAAATGGTAATATTATTATCATTATTATTATCATTATTATTAACTACAACAACGGCAGAAAAAACAGCTAAACTCAGTCCGGAAATACAATCGAGAAACACAAGAGATGAAACAGTATACAAGGAAGGGGAGAAGGGGGGGGGGGAATGATCCAGAAACGGGGCGTATTAGAGGATGGGGGGTATGATAAAAAAAAAAAAAAAAAAAAAAAAAAAAAAAAAAAAAAAAAAAAAAAAAAAAAAAAAAAAAAAAAAAAAAAAAAAAAAAAAAAAAAAAAAAAAAAAAAAAAAAAAAAAAAAAACAACAAAAAAAAAAAAAAAAAAAAAAAAAAAAAAAAAAAAAAAAAAAATGGGTGGCCAAAAAAAAGAGAAAGTAAAAAAAAAAAATGGACTAATTAGGCAACATATGTACCTAATGTGTTTATTCACCGTCGTTTTCCTCCCCAAAACGCGTTCTCGTTTCACATATTATTTAAGAAACGAGACAAATAATTACATCTAAATAAATTCCATTTCGGCGGAAAAAAAAGATAAGGGAAAAATAGATAGGATAATGTTTAATCAGCAGTCGTTAATGGCGAAGTCAACTGACGAATTCAGACACATTAAGTTGTGTCTTGCGTATTTAAAACTCGGAAGTATATGCAAGCATTCGCATATCTCGGTTTATTTGTCTATTTGCCTAACTGTCTCGCTCGCTCGCTTTCTCTCTCTCTCTCTCTCTCTCTCTCTCTCTCTCTCTCTATCTATCTATCTATCTATCTATCTATCTATATATATATATATAAACGTATAATATGTATACATATAGATAGATAGATATACACATATATTTCATGCTTTGCCTAACTGACTCCTAACAACTCAAGCAGACAATACAAGACAGACCGTAAAAGCTAAGAATGGCCGAGAAAAAATATGGTCCCCTCTGAGGACTTCCGATGCTGTGGGTTTTATACCCCTTACCTCCCCCCTCCCCTCCCCTTCCCTCCCCTTTTTCATGTCCCCTCTCCCCCTTCCCCTTCCCCTCTCCTCTCTCCCTTCCCCTCCCCTCGGAAGCGGCGGTGTGGTTGCGATGCTCTGCGGTTGAAACATATACGCCAACGAACTATGCCAAGCCCTTAATGTTTTCATGTAATCTTACAAGCCATTAACGTTTTGTTTTGTGGCTTCGGGCTTCACCTCTTTGCGTGTGTGGCATTTTGGAGGCGTCTTAAAAGGTGGAAGAGGAGGGAGGGACGGGGGGGGAGGGGGGCGCAGGGGTCGGTGGCACGCTAGTCTTTGGGAGATATTTGAGAATTTTGAACCAAACTGTATTGCATTTACGAAAGACTTCTTTGAAGAAAGGGAGAAAGATGTGATGAGAGCTCAAAGGAGAACGTTCAGCGGGGAATATTGAATCTTGCTAACTGCACCAATAATGAAGTAGCAGCCACATGTCTCCTGAGAGATAGAAAGGGAAAGGGAAAAAAAGTAAAGAAGTCTCCCCTCGCGCAAGTTCCGGCGTGAGGCGTATCTCCCCTCGCTCCGGCGGTCACGGGGACTCACACTGTGGTTTACCGAGTGAGGGGAGACGTCGGAAGACACGCCCAGGCTTGACATCGACACCCTCGTCCCACGCCTGCACACCCGTCCCTCACTCACACGCAGGCACACGCACACGCACACGCACACGCGCCTACACTGACACACACACACACACACACACACACACACACACACACACACACACACTTAGTAACACACACACGCGCCAGGGACCTTCACTGCAATCCCTCACCGTCCGCCCACGCCTCCTTCTCCACCTCGTAAGCCACACGCCCTTCATCTTCTGTGTTACGCGCGTCACCCACAAGCATGCAACCCTCACCCACGCCCACAAAAGCAGACGCACTCCTTCCCTGCTCGCCACCCTCCATCCCCGCTCACATTATCCCGACCTACAACCCACCCACGCCCACGGAGCCTCAACTACCCCCACGAGGAGAGCCACATCCCGCCCACACAACCCCAGAACCATTAACATGCCCGCGAGCCATCAACGCGCCCATTGGCCACTTAAGAAGTGGATCACCTATTCAAAAGCGCCCCATAACTGGTGTTACTGCTCGTCGGGCTGGAGATGGCCCTGGGCCGCCTCTTTCCCCTTTCCTCGCTGCTTCTCCCCTTTTTTAATTTCTTCTCTTCTTTTTTTATCCCCTTTTCCTAGATGTGTTTTTTTCTCCATGTTCAATTATTCCCGTAATTATCCATTTTATTCGTTTATTTTTGTCTTTGGTGGTTTCACTCCCGAGAATCGCTAAAAAAAATGAGGGGAAAAAACGTAAGGTAGACCTAAGCTCCATTCACTTACCGAAAAAAAAAAGTTTGAAAAAAATCCACACGTGAGGGGAAAAAATATACCCGTATCATACCTCTAGGGGAAAAAACGGAAGTTGGAGGTAAAGACTAAAAAAAAAAAAAAAAAAAAAAAAAATACAAAAAAGATACAGAAAAGAAGAAGAAAAAAAAACATCCCGGAAGTCACACTCCCCCCCTACCCCCTACCCCCCTCCCACCCCTTAAAAAAGACGCGACAGCACATCGGTGATTAACAACACATCCCCCCCCCTCCTCCTCCCCCATCCCCTACCCCCCCTACCCCTTACCGCCTCCCTACCCCACAAACTGATTAATTATAATCACTTCATCATTATCACGGAGGCGTCAAAGGGAGGGCGGAAGGGGGAGAGGGGAAGGCAGAGGGGGGGGGGGAGGGGGGGGGGGTTGAGACGCAAGCACCATGACGGCGACGCTTCTCTGGATGATGTCTCCGGAGATGCTGCTCTTCGGGCGCGAGATGGGATGGAAAGCGATAAAGGAAGGAGGTGAGAAAATGAGGAAGAGAGAGAGAGAGAACGAGAGAGAGAGAGAGAGAGAGAGAGAGAGAGAGAGAGAGAGAGAGAGAGAGAGAGAGAGAGAGAGAGAGAGAGAGAGAGAGAGAGAGAGAGAGAGAGAGAGAGAGAGAGAGAGAGAGAAGGAAAGAATGAGAGAGAGAGAGAGAGAGAGAGAGAGAGAGAGAGAGAGAGAGAGAGAGAGAGAGAGAGAGAGAGAGAGAGAGAGAGAGAAAGAAAGAATGAGAGAGAGAGAGAGAGAGAGAGAGAGAGAGAGAGAGAGAGAGAGAGAGAGAGAGAGAGAGAGAGAGAGAGAGAGAGAGAGAGAGAGAGAGAGAGAGAGAAAGAAAGAATGAGAGAGAGAGAGAGAGAGAGAGAGAGAGAGAGAGAGAGAGAGAGAGAGAGAGAGAGAGAGAGAGAGAGAGAGAGAGAGAGAGCAAAACGAAAAAGTAGAGACAGCATAAGAACAACCATATTCAACTAAATTTAAAAAAAAGACAAATGAGATATATCCGGCGCAACAAAGATTCACAATTTGATTGCAATTTAACGAAGGAAAAATTGCAAGACAATATCTAGCGCTCAGAAATCGAAAATAGAGGACAGAAGATTCCAGAACCTCCATCTAGCGGCCAATTTAAGAACTAAACAGAGATGGTGTTAAGTACACGCCCGTTTAACAGTCAGCTGTTATACTATGGACTTTTTTTTAAATAAATGAATATAGAAATAAAATATTCCGAGAGTTAATAACCAAGTGAATATATTTGAAGAATATTAGACTAATGATGAAGATATACAAATATAGGAATTAATGTGATAGTGAATATAATATTGATCTCCATATGAAAGAATATAAACATCCCCATCGAAAATATTACATCGTAATATTACTAAAAAAAAAAATAAACAAGAAAAACGAATCAAAAATTACCCCCAACCCCAACCTTAACCTTAACCCCTCCCCCTACCTTCCAACCCCCCCCCCCTCTCTCACACCACCTCCCCGACGCGTGATTAAAAGCCGATAAAAGATGATAATAACGTATCGGA